>VXBQ01026475.1:112832-143283 GCA_013400175.1 Phainopepla nitens | reverse complement strand
GGGGTCCCAGCCGGCGCCGCGGGGCAGGCGACAATGCGGGCTCTGTGTGCGCCGGGCTCTGCGCGCCGGGCCCCAGAGATGCAGGGGCTTGAGGAGCCGCCGTGCTGCCACCACCGCCGGCACAAGGGCTGGCCCAGCCTTCCAGCGCTGCCTGTAACCCACCCCGGGTCCGCCCGGCTGCCCAGGGCCCGCGGCGAGGGGAAGTTTTTCTTGCAGCAGCATTGTCCTGCCAGAACAAGGCTCCTCCGGGATTGTCCAGCCGCTGGCCGCATCCCCACAGACTTCCTCTCCAGGCGCCTCGCCTCCTGGCTCGGCCCTCACCTGCCACGTGGGTGTCGGCAGCGGGGCACGGTGTCCCCCGGGTTAGCGAGGGTGTGAGCAGCAATCACCCTGCTCACCCCGCGGTGGGCACAGGACGGTACCTGAGGGGCAGGGAGCGGGAAGCAGGCATGGGGAGGATGGTCCCAGGAATGTCTGGTGCCCGGTTCACTGGAATTCAGACAATTTTTGGGTACAAAAAGCCTACCCCAACAGGGGTGACTGCAGGACCAGACCAATTCGGGTGCCCCGTAAATACAAGGGTCAGGAAAGATGGGTTCTGTCACAGCTGCTCTGCAGATGAGATGCCAAGGCTGGACCGGGAGGGGCATCTCACTCCCTTTCCCAAAAAGGATCCCATTTTGGACACAGTCCATAACTCCCCGTCATCACTGAGATGTGAGGCGAGGCTCGCTGTGGCTGTAGGGTGTGGTGTGCTCCCCACGCTGCCTGACTCCACACGGATGGCTCCAAGGCAGAACATTCTGCTCAAATCCCCCAAATCTCAAAGATACGATCGCTCCCACTTCAGATTAATTTCACTGAAACTTCAGATTAGTTTTCCACTGCAGATAGCTGGATTCAGCCCCAAACTCAGGGCTGAGGCTGCACGTGGGGCATCTTTGAACCATACCAGGGTATTAGGTCGGTTTAAATTGGTTTAAACTCTCCGCATTGCCCCTGCTCGCAGCCTGACCCCGGTGCTCAATAGGTGGTCCCTAAGAGGCTCCCAGGTTCTCAGGGCTGCTAAAAATGGTTAATAAATCCCCAGTAATAAAGTGTTCAGGTCATCCGAGAGAAATGCCGCGCTCGAGCTGCAAAGCTGCATTGTCTGCCCGGAGCGATTTACGCGCTCCGTCGGACAGGGGTTAAAAGCTCTGTCAGGCGCCGACTTCGCCGCTGTCGCATTGTCCGGGGCTATTTAACGGGGTTCGGCCCCGACGTGCGGCCGGGCGGCCGCTGCTCCAGCTGTGCAGCTCAGGTTTGGGAGGGAGTTGTCGGAGGAGGGCGGCCCAGGAGCTGGATCCTGCCCGTGGTCTGCCTCTCACCCACCGCTTTTTCTTTCTGGGATTTTCTGAGAGCACAAAAGAGACTTTGCATCAATTACTGGTAGGAAAAACGGCAGCGCCCCGCGGCAGAACTCTGCGCTCCCGTTCCAGGTTTGGTTAACTTCCCATTGTCTGATTGGCTCCGCTATTGAGGGCCAGGGCAAGGGCTCAGCTTTTTTTATCTATCGTGGGTTTTTTAACCACCTTCGGAACGGAAAACCTTCCTGCCCTTGTAGCAGAGGGTCTACGGCAGTGCCTTTGAGGTGGCTGCAAAGAATGGAGCGTGTCAGCATCTCCCTGCCCAGCAAATCTCCTGCAATGAGTGCCTGGGATGCTGTGATCTCCTGATGCTGAGCTGTCCCCACGCCCATCAATCCCCGATGTCCTCCGGCCCTGGCACCACCAGGTCCTGCTGCAAGCCCCCTCCACCCTCCGTGGCCTCAGACCCTACATCGCTTTTCCCCTCCACCTCTGGGGACTGCTGGTCCCCTCGGCGGGGCGGGAGGACACGATTCGATCCGTACAGGGCACTGCGAGATCCCACGGGGCCGGGGGCTATACAAATGCAAAGCGTCATTATTTTCCCGGGGCTGAAGCAGAGGCCTGAGAAAGGTTGAGTGAGAGAGGCAGCGAGCAGGGAACAGCGGGGGATTTAGCTCCTGAAAAGGAGCCAGGGAGAAAAGCGGGCTCGGAGTTTCATTGTGTGCTGGGCAGAGGGGGTCACGAGCAAGTTAAACTGGTTAATGTATTGGAGCAGCTTCCTCCGAGCTGCTGGGAGCAAGCAAAGCCCTGCAACAAAAGGCCGAGGGAGCATTCTTGCGGGGAAAGTGGGCTCTCTTTAAAAGGATTTGATTTCTTTTCTGTCAGTTGAATGGAATTTGGTGGTGACTCCTCCAGGTCTAAGAATTTGGGGCTTTGGCGGTGGTGGTAGCGGGAAGGGACGGTCCCTGTCTCCCCCTCCCCACTCCTGCATTTTTCTCCATCTCCAGGCCCGCTGCCTCGAGATTACAGCTCCCGGTGCTGCGGGGGGAGAGGAGCTGGGGGAACACAAGCAGCCCCATGGGTGCTCTGATCCTGAAAGAAAGCGAGGGGCACGGGGCCGTCCCTGCCCAGCCTGGTTTCTCATGCTCCCTATTCAGCCCAGGGGATGGGAGGGAGATGTGGGGAGAGAGGAGGCTGGTGGGGCATCCACTGCTGATTTAATGCCTCTCAGTGCTTCATGGTCGAGGCTGGTCTTGGGGGAGTTTTGGCAGTGTAAGGTGTGCAAGGGGAGCTTTCCACTCCTTCCTTTGGGGCACAGAATTTTGATGTTAAAACAGTGGAATGAAGGTAAAAAACATGAGGGAAAAGGAACCTGAACTAGCTGGATGTAACCCCTCTTTCCCACAGCCTGTGCATCTCTCTCCTCCCAAAAGCAACTCCTGGGGCAGCTGAGGAATATCCTCACAGACCTGGCTTTGTCACCCCAAATCCCTGGGCTGGTGGGCAGGAGCATTTCCTCTTCATGGCTGCTGGGCCGTGAGGGGTCACACTGCTCCAGCCAGGGCTGCTGGGCTGGACGCAGCAGTGTTTGGCTGCAGGTGCCTCATTTGGTGCTGGCCCTGAGAGCAAACCAGGGAGATTCAGAGCTGCCCTGGGTTGCAGATTTGCTGTTGCACACTGCTTAGCCTAACTGGCAGCATGGGTTTGAGGTGGAAAAAGACAATAATTAAATAAGCAGTGACCGTGACTGGTAACCAACCCTGCACTGCATGAGGTTATTACAGAGCCAGAGCCTTCAGCAGTGCTCAGGTAGTTGGACAGACAGACAGACATTAGTGAGGCAGCAGCTTTCCACTGACTGAGCTCAGCTCGCTGTGCCTCAGTTTCCCAGGAGGTGACACTGGCAGAGACCCATGGTCCCTGTCCCCTGGGCTGGTGCCTGTTTGGGAGATTCCCGTGTGGGCTGTGCATGGAGCCTGCACGTGTCCGTCTGTACGTGTCCGTCTGTACAGGCACAGCAGGAGCACAACAAGCTCAGATCACAGTTTGCTGCAGATGATGGCCAGCCTGTCCCAAGCTCCTTCCAGAGGTGTGGTCAGCGCAGCTTGCAGCTCCTGGCCTTTAATTTTTGGCCTCTCATTCTTTCTGGCCGCAGATTTTCTCATGTTCCTTATGTGAGCTGTCCCTCTCCGGATTGCCTTTCTGAAGAGGAGCCAGAAGCTGATGTCAGGGGAAGTGTTTGATGATTAGCCCAAGGAGGGGGCAGGAATCAAATCTCACACTGGGCTGGACTGGATGGACTAAGGCCCAGTGAACCCCATGTCCAGCCTCCACCAACAGAACTGTCATATATATCTTTTACCTTTTTTCTTTTTTTGTATATGTATAAAGCACAACAACCAAAGGCAGGCTGCTCCCAGAGCCCATCCCAGCCAAAACCTGCCCTTGTGTTCCCCTCCAGACCAGAACCTGCCTTAATAACTCCTTAAATCTCATGGTTTTGCCCACGTCTGCTGCAGTGGCTGGTCCCATTCCATGGTGGGACACTGGCCACTCTTTTCCTGGCCACAGCTACCTACAGCTCCAGGTCTCCCAAACCTCCTGAGGAGGAGGAGCCAGGCAGAAGGATCAGGAGTGTGTTTTAATTCCCTGCTCAGACGTGAGCATCTCAGGGCCTACCCTGGAGCAGTGGTAGGTCCCACAGCCTCCCGTGCACACCCTCTGCATCCGACCCAGATCAGGTATGTGTGTCACTCTGGCCTTGAAACGCTCCTGCAAAGGCTGTTTCAAAATGTTGGTTGCTCCCAGGGATTTTGGCTTCTCTCTGGGCCCCCACAGCTTCTTGGCTTCTTCCTTGCCCTTGGGGTGTCCCGATTTAGTTGCTGAGGGGTTTTTCAAAAGTAGATGAGTGAGTCAATATTCACCTACCACTTCCCCCAGCTTGCCTTGGCGTTTCCAAAAGCCCACCCCTTCCAATTTCCCCACTGCACCCCTGGGAAATTTGTTTGCTCCCTTCCCATTGCCGCTGCAAAAGGGATTAAAAGCAACAGTTCATTTTTCATGCGATGCAAGTTTAAATAGGAATTTCACTGCTCTGGCTTCGCCTGGTTTCCGGGAGCCAAAGCTGAGAGGGGATGGTATTAGCGCTGTGCAAGGCAGGGAGGAGGAGGAGGGAGGTGGGAGTTGAAAGGGGGAAAGGCGGGGGGACGTGCGGGGGTGAAGATGGGATTAAAACATCCCATTAGAATTTCTGTTTTTGGAAAGCTCACAAAAATGTTGACATGTAGCATGACTAACATAGTGCAAATGTCAGCCCGGCTCTGCGAATGGGGGCCCTCGCTCCCCTCCCAACACGCTGGCCCCCTTTTAAGGCAAAAATATACAATGAGCCGCACAATGGCCGAATTCCAGAGAGCCGCGCTAATTGTTCCTCGCTCACGTAGGGCTAATTGCTTTGCTGAAACCATTCGTGCCTGGCCTGGATCCCACGTGTTTTTACCATTTAATTAGGACAGCAAAGCTGGGGCCAGGAAATGGGATGAGATAAAGACTGGCAGAGATGGAGGACAGGTCGGGTGCCCTAACCTGGAGAGGAGACGTGCTGTGTGTGCTTGGAGAGTGGGTAGGGAACAGTCCCTGCTCCACACCAGCCTCCAGCGGGATTAAAGCTCTGCAGGCACTGGGGATGCGACTGGGAGACTGTGACAGCTCTTGAGGCTGGTGAGGCCAGCTGTGAGACAGAGAAATGCTGCCAGCCACAAACGTTTGCAAGAAACACCTTCATCCAGCTGCTCGGTGACTGCTCCAAGGCCCTGGCACAGAGCACATGTGCACCTCTTCACCTGGTGCTATAATTAGAAAATCTGTCCCTTTGCAGACCACGTGCAAAGCATCATCAGGACTCAGAGAGGGAAACAATAGATGGGCAGGAAATACCTTTTGATGGCTGCTTATTGTCTTCCACCTTCTGGGGGAACTGGAAGTTTAACTATAGTCTTCCTCTTTCAGGTATTCCTGTAAAGCTTTGTCCTCCTCCGGGGATGCGCCTGGACCACAGCATCGTCTGGTGCTGGGCTCCATTGTGCTCAGGAATTGTGCTCAGGAATGTGCATGTGTTTTTCCCCTTGAATAGCTCCTCTGAGGCTGCAGCGACCCAGAAACACAGCAGGGCCCCAGCTCCTCCCCTGGGGGAGAAGGGTCTGCTTAGGGGTGCCACTGTCTCCCCAGGGCACAGCACAGCAGCTCTGCTGCCTCTCAGCCCAGCACTGTGCTGGGTCATGTCAACCCTCCTGCTGTAAAAAGGGGTGGGTGCACAGGGCTCAATATTAACACTCCCTTCCCATTCTCCCCAACAACTTACAGAGCTCTGCCTGCTCTACGGCATCCTCTGGGAAGCTTTCATCCAGGCCATGAAGTTTCCCAGACATTGAAAGCCATTTAATACATATGATCTGACTCTGAAATACAGCACCCTTCAGGTTGGACCCTGATGGAGCTGATCTGTAACTTCTTGAGGTGCCTCCTCTCCCTGTGAATGCAAACATCTGAGGGCTCCTCCACTGCCATCTACACATCTTCCTCTGGTGACAGCAACCAGAGCAAGAGGCCACCAGCCTTCCTTGCTCCCCAGCCTGCACCACCCCTCATCCCTCACAGGAGATCTTAGGGTCACTGCAATGCAATTTGCTCTTGGCAAGTTTAATTGCTCTGTGGCCTCCATCACAGAACAGCTCTCAGCCTTATAAGCAGTATTAAGAGCAGTACCCTGGTGGGTCTGGGCACTCAGAACAATCATTTCTGATCAGTGTGAAAAGATTGTCGCACAGTTCAAAGCACAAATCTCAAAGTGGACCTGGCTCCAGCCTCCACTGGCTGCAGAACAGCCCCAGGAGCTCTGCTGCTGCTGGGCTGTCACTCCCATGTGGGCAGAGGAGCTCAGACATCTGTGCCTGCAGTAATTTTCTTCCAGCTGCCCCAGAGGTGAGGGATGTGCTTGGACTCTGCCTCCCTCCCAACCCAAGATTCTTGTCTTTCAGGTCTCTTGAGAATAGGAATAATTTTGCCCAACTGCAGATGAAGGAGGAATTAGTCACACAGAGCTCAACCATGAGCATATAAGGTAACCACTGAAAACAGAAAACACAAACTTCAAAAATTCTCCAGAAAAAAATTGTAATTCTTTGTATAAAAAGGGCGATCTTCTCTTTGTGTTTCCATGAAAGCTTGAAGAGCACGCCCACGCCCTGAGGACAAGGATGTTAACAAACAGTGGAATTTACAGCAGCAATTTATCCAGGAGAAAGGCTGCAGGTGTAAAGGACTGATATTCGAACAAGAGAGTGAGAATTCTTCATAGATGCAAATGCAATACTTGTAAGTCAATATTTGCTCTTGCAATATTAGCACTCTCAGCAACGGTTTTCCAATATGAATAGGTTTCAGCCCAGCTGCTCCAGGATCACGTTGTTCAGAAGCACTCAGATCTAATTCTTAAACTTCATTAAAAATGTGTTTTTAAAAGCCTTTGGGGAGCTTAGAGCCTTTTATGACAAGTCCTTCTAGCCATTGAAATCCACCAGTGCCGTGGGGTGGCCTCATGGTAGCTAACCAAGAACAGATGATCCCTTTGGGAAGGGAATATTTAAAACCCTGAAACATAGACAAGACAGAACAAATCCATGTGGCAACAAGAGAGTTGGGAACATTTCTCCTCAGATCAGACAGCCACAGAGAAACCCCCAGATGATAATTCAGCCTGGGACTGGCCCCCACCCCATGCACATTTCCAGCTCCATCCATGTGCCAGAATATCACACCGAGATACCCAGTGCTGGTCACTCCTTGAGGCTGTCAGCAGTTCCCTGGAAGTTGCTGTCACATGTGTAAGAGCAGGGGGCCTGGGGAGCACAGGTGACATTGGGACATGCTGGCCAGTACAAGCCAATGTCCCTGCCCCTGTTCCTTGTGTCTGTCCCTTACACAGAGCCCAGAGAGGAGGTGCCCAGCCAAGGGAGTTGGAAAGATGTTTACAGCACCCAAAGAGGGCAAGAACCTTTCTTCAGAGTACATAAAGAGGGATAGGGAGTCAAAATATGGGAAATTAATTTTCCTATCTGGAAGGGAAGAAAATAACCAATTTTAGCCCTGCACTTGGTGCTCTGGGAGCAGCTGTCCCAGTTTGTGAGGTACAGCTTGTGTCACTTGTTATCCTGCTGTGACAAGATGAGCCAAGTAGCAAGCAAGTGATCTGGTGAAGGCTTGGAATGTGGTGGAGATGTGGTGGAGAACTGGGCAGTACTTCTGCATGCCCCTGGGAAAAAACTTAGATCAGTGATCATCATCAAAATCTGGGAGCAAAAAATGAGGAAACTCCTTATTCCTGTTCCCCATGGCTCATAAAGTTTTACATCAGGAAGGGTGGAGGCAACGCGTTTTGTACTCTTGGAAGGAACTACACGTCCTTGACAGACCGAGGACTGTTCTGCTCCTCTTGTTGTTGCAGAACAGCTGCTGTCCTTTGTCCCAAAGGCTCCCCTTCATGCCCCATTCCCTGACCTTGATGGACAACATCTAAGGACGTGGTCAAGGAGATTTCTTTTGGGCTTATTTCAAGTGCTGCCCAATCAGTGAATTAACTGCATATCCATCTAGGAATTGCCTCCTGGGTGTGGGTTGTCCACTCAGGTGGACAAAGGAAATCGTTAAGCAGTTATCCTGTTTTTTACACTCAGAATGACATGGCTTTTATTCTGGAACGAGCTGGCTGTTGGCTGCTCCTCTGGAACAGGGCTCAGGGATCGTGCCAAGCCCACGGAGGGGATGCAGCCACCTGCCCCATAGGAAGTGGGCCGGCAGCCAGGCGAGGTTTGCACACACCGCAGGACAGGCACCCAGCAGCAGCAGCATCCTCCACTACTGACCTGGGCTGGAGTCAAGCTGGCAGCTGAGAGGGAAGAGGAAACCATATTCTATCGTTATCTCTTACCTTGCTTCCCTTTCGTAACAACCCCGTCCCTCTGCAAAACAGAAAAACACACCAGGGCATTCCAGGGGCTCCTGGAGCCCGAGCTCTGAGCCAGGGCCAGTCAGGGCTGGAGCTTCCCTCAGTGAGGGCTGTACATAGACAAGCTGTCATTTCCCCAAACTGGGTCAAATGCCAAAGAGAAGAGCTCAGGGAACAGCAAGACTTTGTTTCCAGCTCGATGCCAGCCTCTGCAGGCTGAGATGCTGCTGCAGAGAGATTTTTCTTCAGGAGGCAGGATCATGCTCCCACTGGTGCTCCGTCCCCAGCCTTGAGACCCTGCAGTGCCACCTCACTGCTTTTACCAGGAGTATGTATGAATGCTCAGGGATATGAATCAGAGATTTGTGGGAGAAGAAAGCTGAGCTCCCAAGATTGTTGTCATCATCCACTGCCCTTGCACTGTGTGACCATCTCGTTTCAGTTTAAGCTCCTGATACCCCAGTCTGTCTGTCACTTCTGCCCAACCTGCTCCCTTCATGTGGCTCCTGTACTGGCCCTTGGGAGAACAGAGGCCATCTCTCTGTTTTCCACTTGAACATTTCATCTGGTTTCACATTTGTTTTTCTTTTAAACTTGAGGCTTTGCAGATATTAAAATATAATCCAGGAAGAGTTTGCTTTGTGAGGGAAGAGTGTGGGATCACAGAGGGGAGAGGGGTCATTGGGGGAGCGCAGGGAGGTGGGGGTGGCAAAGCAATTTTCATTTCCCCTCTGTGTCCCATTGGGATCGAAATCTTTACTTCCCTGCAAACAATAGTGGCCAGTATGGGACAAGTTAGAGACTTTGGGAGAAACCAGGCTCCCCCACAATGGGAATTTCTAGTTGCAGCAGAATTTTTATACATTGCCTATGGAGAGGGGAGAAGAAAAGCCCTCAGCAGGTGGTAGGACCTGGAGAAGGTGTCTGGGACCATGGAGAAAGGAGTAGAAAGGAGAGAAGAAAACATCCCTGCATTTGTTTTTTGCATCCCTCCATTGTTTTTCATTTAAAAAAAAGCAAACAAATCCAATTTGTGTTATAGGTAAACAGAGGAACTGGGCAGGCAGGACAGGAAAGCAGGGCCTCGTCAGAGCCCTGCGCCATGCAGGGAGATAAACAAGAATCCTAGAAATGTGGAGAGAGGCTTGAGGTGATTGCTCAACACGTGAGGAAATATGGAGCAAAAGCCAGATATCAGGGAGAGGAAGCTGGAAAAGGGCAGGCTGATAGGAGCCATGAGGTCAGCACAGCAAAAAACAGAGTGGGAAGGCTTCCCAGGGCAGCGAGTCCACAGAGCACACATGCCCCTGCTGATCCTCCCGCCTCAGATGAGCAGGTGGCAAGGGATTACTCTCCTGATACTTCATTAAAATTGCTCAATGGTGGTGAGTTCAATCAATCAAAGGCTCCTTAGCTACAAGTCCACTTCACAGCACCTGCAGCTGAGCTTTATTTCCAAGGGACCCCTTCCACACTGGTGCTGCTCCATTGGCAAAGCTGCTGAGCTGAGGCTGTCACCCAGAAATCACCAGGAACGAGCGGCTGCAACCCCTCAGCCCAGCCATTTTTCTTGAATGAGTATGAAGCTGGCCCTGTCTGGCTGTCAGGGTGAGTGTGAGACACACAGGCTGCCCTCCCAGGCGGGGTTTGGTCTCCAGGCTGAGCCCATGGTGAGCTCATCCCATCCGGAGCGCGAGGCACAGCGCTGGGAGCGCTGCCAGCTGACCTAAGGCCCTGTGAGCACTGGCAGCACGGTCTGTTTGGGTTCCTCAGATGCCAGGGGTCTCAGGGCTTGTTTTGAGTTCAGCTCAGCTCGGCAGTTTTGATGGATTCTGCCTTTCTGGTCTGGTCACAAGTAGTTGGATGTTCACAACAGTTTTGCTCTAAGACAAACAGCATCCATAAATCTATGGTTGAAGCCAAGAGAATTTTGACTTTCTCTGTGCTGTCCCCTCAGCCCTTTGAATCCCCAGTGCCCTTGCTTGGAAGCCTTAATCGAAGTCCTATCAAAAGGAGCAGAATAAATCTTGTGAGGTAAGGTCACACTCACTGTGTGGCCATCTGGCAATAGATGGGGCTGCCCCTTGGGTTGTCTTCTCCTTGCAGGAAGTCTTCCATCAACTCTTGCAAGGCATGAACCCCTCTGTCCCCCCAAAATGTGGTTTCAGCAGTTGTCCCTGCTGTGACTTGCTGAGTGGGTCAGTGCTCAAAGCAAAGGATTTCCCACTATGATCCTCCTACTAATCCACTGCACCAAGGAGACACACTGGGATGTTTCCAGCCTTGCTCCCAGGACCTCACAAGGGATCTCCCATTAGGCTCCTACACACTACTGAGTCACTTCTCCAGTTTCATTGAAATATGTCTGTTTTTTTCAGTAACTTACAGAATGAAGGGTCTTGGAGCATTACAGTCCCTTGCAATTGAACAGATTTGTTTCTCTGGCTCATCTCTGCTCCTGCTGCTCTGCCTCCTCCCATGTTCCCAGTGATTTGTTAAAAGTTTGCACCAAAGCCTGATAAAAACTGCCTCTAACATCAGTGAGTTTGAGTCAAAACTTGAATTCCTAGAAAAACATCTTTTCCTGCCCCATTTCCCTGGCTGGACCTGCTGCTGGGGTCAGTGTCCCTTGGCTGCTGGGGTCAAGGACAGCCATGCTGACATAAACAGGCTGTTTTAGCTGATTCTCCCTTCCAGCCTCAGGCAGGGAAGAGGATGGGGATGTCCTGTGGCTGCTTGAAGAGGACGCAGAGCGAAGAGTGACCGCATCCGTGGCAGTGTTTGTCTGCCTTTCCAGCAAGCCTTTGACACAGGCTGGCTCCTGCCTGTGCTGCCCAAGCTCCAGGGACCATGGGAATGCTGGGACCACCATCTCTCCATCTGGGACAGGACAACCAGTGATCAGTCTGCTGGCCCAGCAGCACACTCAGCTGGACACACATCCCCTCCAAGGGACAAAGGGACTCGCTGAGAGAGGAAGAATCCATGTGTGACCTACAGGAAAGAGGGGGCTGAAGAGGACTTGACTTCATCATCAGCAGGGAGGGAAGATAAGGATGGAAAATCAGATTGTTTCCAGCTCATGTCTGGGCAGTCCGTGGGGAAGAGGCTGCTAGATCCATGTTCAGTGTGAAGAGTGTGGAAGCTGGGCAGACTTGGCAGATCCTGAAGGAGACCCTAGGGAGTTTCTTTGTCCCCATGAAGGTGGTGTCTCTTGCCATGGTGGCAGCAGCATGAGAAGGATCTGAGTGTGGCAGAGTGAAGCCAACTCTGCCATCACTCCCTGCCCTCCAATCTCTGCTGGATTTCATCATGGCTGAGATCCTTCTCTGAGCCCAGGAAGGATTATAAGGGAGTACCCAAGCACCCCACTCCATATGAAGTACCCTGCAGGGTAGCTGGAGGAACAGGCATAGATGGCTCTGTGTTTCCCCTTCTTCCCAGCTCCCTCCAGCCCTGTGTGCTCACGAGGCCACCAGCAAGGAGCCACTGGGCAGAGGCATCTGCTCATCCTCCCAGAAAACAGGGACCCTTTTCTGCCTGTCACCCTATAGCCATGACCCAGTTTCACCGAGGCGCTTCTCAACCCCCACCTTTTTCCTTTTTGTCTCTGCTCTCACCATTCCCCTCCCTCCCCTTCATCGCTGGCATCTGATATTTACTTTCAGAACGGAGGGACAGAGGAGGCTTTTCCTTGCATTGCCCCCACATTGTTCCCCGCTGGTATTTGGGAACAAGTGTGACATTCAGGGGAGCCGGAGCACACAAAGCCTGCCTGCAGGTAATCGCGCCGCAGCCGGGCATATCGGGTATCCGTGGACACAGGGCGTCCAGGAGCTTTTCACTGCGTCTTTTTTAGGAAGAGCTTTCTCAGCCCCGGTATCTCTCAGATTAGGTTTTGTCCCCAGAGGAGCCTGTTGTGCCTCCATTGTGGCGCAGCTGTGGGAACCCGCGGCCCGGCCCGGCCGGACAATGCCCAAAGGCGCTCCCGACCTGCCCCTGCCCCGTGGGCGGCTCCTCCCGTGCTCCAGAGGGACTCTGCTCTCTAATGAGGAGGCTGTGCCGACATCTGCTGCCCAGGGCTTCCTCCTCTGTGCTCGGATGTCCACAAAAGAGCAGGGATGGATGGAGGCCCTGTGGCCTTGGCAAGCATCCCTGAGCTCATGGAGAGGGGGACACACACACAAACGCAGGACACGTACACCAGGTACAAAGCTGGGTTGCTGCCTTGGATGTACAAGGAGGAGGCAACATGAGGATGACAACACTCCATCCATTGCTCTGTGCTGGAAGAGTAGCAGCAACCTCAAAAACTCAGTGGCATGTGGGAAAATGTAGAGGAAAGCCCTGGATTGTCTCCATTCCTTCCCATGCCCCATTTGGCATAGCCAGGAAGAGCTGATCCTGGGCACAAAGCACCTACAACCCCCAAAAAGTGAGAGATGCTTGCCTGTCTCTCTTCTGCACCTAAAGATTTTCAGGGATGTTAAATGCTTCCTTGAGGAAGGAATACTGGTTCTCAGCCTCTGCTGCAGCACAAGCTGGTACTGCTGGGTGTCCCATCTGAGGGTGTCCAGCCCTATCCAACACGGACAGAGCCTGGCTGCTGCATGACCCTGCCTGTCCTGGGATGGGACATCTAGAGCTCTGACAAGCCCAGGGAGAGTGCAGTGTCTCTCCTCCTCAAGGAAATCAGCACCTGCCCCTCCCCTATCCATTAAAATGCCTGATTTAGCACAGATACCGACTGCATTTAGGCCATGCAGAGCCACTTCTGGCTCCTCATGCCGAGGAGCTGCGTAACCCCAGTGAAGCCTCACTGATATAAACCAGTCCCTGACTGATCCCTTATCTCCAGCCCTCTCGTGCTGACTGATTGGTTCCTCCCTCTTTCTCAGCCAAGCCTCTGCTCTGGATTCACACAGACATTTCAACACTTTTAAAATCCTGGCCCAATAAAACATTAAAGCACTTGAACATGAATGTGACTGTTTACTTGCTTAAACCTAAACATGGGATGTAGTTGGGTCAAGACCTTTCTCTTCCTGCTCCTGCTTTCAATGCCTGCTCCTCCAGTGTCTGTGCTCTCCTCAGCATCGTCTGTGGTTTCTCTGTTACGGTGCAGTGTCACGGAGAATTCGCAGTTTCCCATTTGTGACACACTGGTTTTGCCTGAGGTGACAAATGACCTTCTCCCACAGTGATAAACCAACTTACTTGTCCCAAACTGCATCTGCTGGTTCATCACGGTCTGCCCACGGAGCCGAGGCTTTCGGTTCAGCTCAGCATCTGCGCCCCAGCTGTTTGCCATTGACTTTCCCCTGTTGTCTTTCACATTCGGCCACTGGCTTCCCATTGCACTCCAGCTCGTTGTGTTTCCTTTTATTATTCTCTGTTCCCTAAACCAAGCTGGCTCCTGGCTACCTCTTCTGGGAAGAGCAATCCCCTGCCAGGCCATGGGGCAACCTCTGCAGCTCCACCTGGTTGAGATGGGTGGGAAGTCATGAGCATTGCTGGAGATGATGGGACCCGTTGCCACGTTCCTGGATGGGGAGGGACATTCTTGGATGGGTAGAAACGCCCATGAAGCAGCTGGGGAGGTGGCAGTGAGCCTGGGGCAGGGCTGGTTGGTGTCCTAGTGCTGCGTGGGGCCAGCTGCCCGCAGCTGCTGAGCCTGTGCCGCGTGCAGGAGCGTGCAGCCGTCGGACACGGCCCAGCAGAGGTGTCTGGGAGCAGGTCCAGGCTCATGCGAGCCGGGCTGGCTGCCCAGCATCCTCCACGCGAGGAAAAGATGCCTTAGCAGGGATACAAACACACGATGGGCAGGTCCTTGGATAAAGAAACTTCCCTCCAGCACATCTGGAAAATTACTCCCATCCTTTAGTAAACAGGCTTCCAGAGGAAGGCCTGTGCTAGTGCTGTGCTCCCTTTGGGACGGAGTGGAGCCAAGGTAGGAAAACCCAGCAGGATGGGGGGATATAAACTCCCCTGGAATAACTTACAGCTGTCCTGGAAGCTCAGAGACCCAGAGGAGAGTGTGGGCAAAGTCACAGATTTAATCAATTCTGTTTATTCTTGGCAAAGGGCCAGTGGAAGATCCAGTTTCAACAGGAGAGCAGGGATGATGCAGGTTCATCTGGTGTCCCTATTGAGTTTAGCTTTTCTTCCACCACCATACACCCAGAGGAGCAGCAGCACAGGTGGGTCTCTGGCCAGGCTCAGGAGAAAGCCTGGAGGAGCCAGGACAGCTGATATTCCTCAGAAACTCTCAGTGATGGGGTATCTTTAAAAACCATTGCATAACATCCAGCATCACTGACAATGGGTTATGGTTTTCAGAGGCTGGTGAGAAGACAAAGGAAATAGTGCCACAGTATGAAGTCATCTCAGGAAGGGGAAGGATCCAAGAGAAGGATTGCAGGGTCTCAGACCTGGAACAGAAATTTGGAAGGGGCTGTCTCAGAGATCCTATTCCAGCATGAAGAGAAGTGATGAGAAAGTGCTGTAGTCCTTGGACAGCAAAAAGGGAGGGAGGGTTTGCTTAAATATCTGGTAACAATAAGCATCTCACAGCTGCAAGGACACGACCCAGAGCTATTTTGTTAGAGATCGTAAGCCCAGATATGGATAAATCAGGAAGCTCAGCTCTCTTTTCAGAGGGGGATAAGTGAGGAGGTTGTTCTCCAGTATAGATGGATGTGGAGACCTGAGTTCCCTCCAATCACCACAGAGAGATGTCACACATGAAAGGAAGCAAACCAGAGGCATGGTTCACAGTTGGTACATAGAATATAATGCTGAAGTCCTCCACAACCATGCCTCAGCCTTGTCCAGCAGCCCCAGGCATGGAAACCTCCTGTGTACTGGAGGGAGATTCCACTGAGGAGACCAGGATCCTGCTAAGTTCAGCTCTGATTACATCCTTAAACCACCATGCCATAAATCTTTCCTGCAGCATCCTTGGCAAGGATGTTCTCCACCAAACACCTTGCTCAGCAGCATGGACAATCAATGCAGCAGCTGGTTTGGGGGCTCTGACTCTGCTGTGGGCAGGGCATCCCCAAACTACTGCCTCAGGGCATGCTCAAGCTTTGGGAGACCAGCATCGTGGCCCTGAGGGGGTGACAGAAGATGTGACTTTTCTCCCCAAGGCCTCTCCCAGCAGGAGCTGCCAGCCTTTCCAGCTGAACCTCCTCGGGCAGTGTGACAAGGCAGACAGAGCTGGACATGTAGCTGAATGTGCCAAACTCCTTCCAGCAAGACAACGTGCCCAGGCAGGCTGCCCAGAGCCAGGCTCTGCTCCCCACACTGATGCCTGTGCCCTCAAAAGAGTGAGAGCCAGGAGGTCCTAGGGCCACTCTGGACAGAAGTGAGCTGGAGTTGGGCACAGCTAAAGATGGACCCTCTGTGTTAAGGGCTCAGCACTGAGCTCTGGAGGCTTTTTATATTAGAAAAAACACCTACAGGAGACTGTTCAGACTGAGAGAGTTTCAGAATTCTCCCAGGCTCCTCTTTCCTGCATCTCTCCCTCCCCGCCAGTCCTGCTCAGCCTCATCTCCTGCGAAATCTCCAAGTGACAAAAGGGGCTCAGCATCAGCCAGCGCCCATCGCCCGCCAGCCTGGTCGCATGGATGGAGGACAGGACCATCTGCTCCAGGGCAAATGAACCCCAGAGCCAGATGCTCCGCTTTGCTAAGGAGGCTGTAAGCCCTGGACCCGGTTCATGGGAACCGCTTCCCGCTCCCCCGCCTCCTCCTCCCACACGCATTAACCTCTTTACTGCCGCTGATGTCTTTATGGTGACATCTGAGGGAGGAGCAGGAGGTGGGTGGGTGAGAAGGCACGGGGGTGGAGGGGCAGGATGCTGCGGAGGTGTCCTGGGAGCTTGCCTGACACGCTGGTGTGAAGTTTGCCGTCCTTCCTCCCCGCTTTGGGAAGGTGGGCAATGAGAGCCCGTTCCCGGCGGGGGTCCGCAGGCAGCACGGGAGCGGGTGCGGAGGCGCCGCGGGGGTGGGAGGAGGAGGTGGCAGGATTGGCACTCGCTTTGGAAGTGTCCCTGCAGGGGTGTGCTTTCCGCCGCAGCCGATTCCCACGAGCCAACCCAGCCCCAGCCCACAAAGCCTGTCTCAAGGTTTCCATGAACCATCCTGATACCTTCCTGATGACTCCCGTACCTGGGGCATCAGTCACGGCAGCCCATGTTTGCTCCAGGTGCTTCGGCTCGGGTGGAGGGGACAGGAGGGACCGTGCTTGCCCGCAGGTCTCAGGCTGTGGCTGGCTGCAGCCTGTCCCTGCACCAATGCCCCCACAGCCACGGCTGGGAGGGGGCACACGGAGCCGGGTGTGGGGAGCTGGGTGCCCGGCCCAGGCCGGGGGCTGCCCTCCTGGTCACAGCTGAAGCCCTGCCTGCACAGGGCTGCTCTCAATTCCATCCATTCACAACAGCACTTGCCCCAAACAGCATGGTTTTAGGGGAGGGACGGAGCCAGAGATCCTGATGGCAGGGTGTTCCCAGGCAGGACCCCAGTTTTGGGCAGAGCTGGCAAGATCAGGACCATGAGGATGTGTCGCCTTGCAGCTGCTTTAGCACTGTGACAGGTGACAGGTGAACAACTGCTGCTCCAGGCTGGATCCAGCTCTCCTGCCTGGAGAAGGAGCATTTCAATGTATTAACAGGGTGATGCCACTTCCACCGAGGTGAGGTATCTCACTCTCCCCTCCCTCCCCCACAGGTTTTCTGCCCCTCTAAATTAATTTCCAGTCACCCAGGCCACCAGGGGTTAACACTGCTCCGCTCCGGTGGGCTGTCTTGGGTGGAGCGGTGTGCCACGAGCTGGGGACATCACAGGTGGGATGCGAGCTTGCCAGGCACAGTGGCCTGCTGGAAAAGACCTTGACTATTGAACCCTGAAAAATCTCCTCCTTTCTAGCAGAGCCTTCCTTGCCCTGGTTCCCACAGGGCTCCTCAGCCGCCGCGCACCTCCGGGAAGGTCACACGCCGCTGCTGTATCTCGCCTGGCGCGGTGGGAATCCGATTAACAACCGGCCCCCGGGCCTGGGATTGGGCCACGATGGGCGAGAGAAGGGCCCCGCGCCCAGGGAAGAGCTTTCCCACACTCCGTCCCCCCTCGCCGGCGACGGCGGAGGAAATCGTCCATATCTAAATGTGTCCTGATAGCTGCGCTAATCTAGGGCTGAATGTGCAGCCCGGGGTGGGCTCACCGGCAGCATTAGCGCAACACATGGCCCGCATTCAGCTCACACAAAGGGCCGAATTCTTCCTCGTCCGCTTCGGCTTGGCGTGCTCCAGTGGAAAAGCAGAGCGGGGCCGGGGGTGCGGGAAGGTGGGAGACCGTTGGGATGGAGCAGCTGGCTCCCCTCGGGGACGCGGGGGGACTTCTGACCCCGGGGAGAATCTGCTCTTCGCCCGAGGTGTTTCCTCAGCGGGCACAGAGGCTGAGCAATGCTGCGCTCACAGCCCTGAAATTTTGGCAGAGAACGGGAGAAGCTGGGTTATTTTAAGCAGCAGAGGGGCATTTTGGGGTGGATGCATGGCAGACTACATCTCTGCTTGGCAGGGGTGCTCTGCAGGATGGGGTTTCTCTGCTTATTGTCTGTGCCAAAAAAGTACCAAATGGAAAAAAGTCGGCAAGATATCAAAAAAAGTTGTTCCAGCCCAACCTGAAACACCCCTCCAACCAAATCCACAATGTTTCCTTCCCTTTGCACCTTTTTAACCTTTCTTCTCCTTTTGGCTTGCAGCACTGTTCGAATAGGAAAAGCTGTTTTGAAATAAAGATTAAAAAAAGCACACTTTGTTCTGAAAAAAACGTTGAAACAAGATGTTTCGACATCTTCCAAATGATCTCCCTCCCTTGTTTTGGCTGAAGCCTTGCATTTGCATTTGTCCTGGATTTGCACATTGTTGGTTCCCCACAAAAGGGCACATTTTTTAGTGAACTCAGTCCTGTTCACCAGAGGCAGCTCAGCTCCTGAGCCAAGCTTCTGTAAGCAGAAATTTTCAAAACAATGTAACTGGTTGGTCTGGATAAAGGTGAAGATCCTCTTCCCCAAAGAACCTTAAAATATGCCTTTTCACCCCACAAAGTTCCCCTTTTCAGTTCCCCTTTTTCCTTCACTGTCTCTTCTCCTTTTTCCTCCATACTTAGGCCAGCCTCTCACCTAAACCTCTTGTTCCACAAACTCCCTTTTTTGGGGGTAATTTAGTGAATAAATACTGCTGCCAGGCTTGGATGCAAATTCTTGGAGCCTCAGATAGTCCAGAAAACCAAAAAGCTCATCACTAAGATGAGTAATCTACCCTTGGGGATCTTCTTGGCCACTGGATACTCTCCAGCTCTAGATATGGGAAAAATTTCCCCCTGGGGAAAGAGGTGCCCCAGCCCTGCCCTATTCCCGAGCCCCGGGGTACCTCGGGGCCAGGAGGGAGGGAGCAGTCTCAGGGATTCGGGGCTGTGAGCAGCCTCTGCCTAACCAGCCTTCAGCTCACATCAGCAGCGAAGTCCCCACCCTTGCTCGGAGCCCTGTTGTGTAGATGCCATCACTTCCCCATCCACCACCACCAGTGTGACAAATTTCCTCCTCCTTGCCCGGGACCAGCTTGTTGGCATCGGGCTTGTGGGTGCTGGTGGGGGGGAAAACCCCCATGCTGGAAGCTGGGAAAGCAGCAGCCTTCCTGATTTCCACTGGGAAGGACAGGGAGCAAGGGGAGGTGGCCCTTCCACGCCTGGCAGATCCTTCACAACCCTCTTTCTGGGCCCTGTTGAAATCTGCCTGTTTTAACTTGCCTGTCTGTCTCACTGGGGAGATGGACTGGAAAACACAAGGCGGATCCAAGCAGCTTTCTCCATGGGGAAAACTTCCAGCACATAATAGTCTGGGGCTTGTTTGATGCCTGGTGTAAGATGCAGCTGAATAAAACCACGTAGAAGGAACTTGAATAGCAAAGGGCATTTTGAGAAACAAGCAGCCTTTTCTTCCCTCTCCTGCTGCAGAAGCTGCCCTGGAGCTGCTGTGTGTGCGGGGAGAGGGGCTGGTTCCCATTTGATCTCAGGATGAAGGCTGCCACTATAAATAAAAGCAAATATATAATTCCTCCTATTGCTGCCTGGTTGCTGTGGAGACTGCAGTTTAATTAACCACAATGCTGATGCCCTGCATGCCACAGAGCTGCCCGGGAAAATATTACGGATGTCTCTATACATGTCAGTCCCGCGTTCTACTCACTTCCAGAACCTGCCAAAGGTGCCTGATGTGCACGTGGTAAAACTTGGCAGCGCCACTCAAGCTGTGTTCATGCTTCCTACAAGATGGACTGGGAAGGCAGCAGCTACCAAAACTGGATTCCCTGTGACGATGTGCAGGCTGGATGGAAAAACCCATACACATAGGGAATTTCCAGAGAAGAAAGGGGAGAGATCAATACTATTTCGTCTTCCCAGGAGTTTACTTGGAAAACCCGTGGAGATACATCTTGTGTGATGCCAGTTACTTCTGTTTTGTGGATTGTGGCTTGGCAGGAGGCAGTGGGGTGGGTGCAGGAGGCGGCTGCACGTCTCGCCCGTGCGAGGTTAGATCCCTAGACAGCCTCTAGGTGAGCCCCCAAGAAACCTTTGCAGGGAGCTGGGCTTGGAAGGGGTTTTACCTTCCTACTGGAGCATTGCTGAGTATTTCCATCCCACTCAATCTCTGCTTGAGGGCTAAAGCTGCCACTCCCTGCAGCCCATCCCCACCAGGGAGCAGTGGGGTGGAAGTCGCCTGTGCAGCGGGAGGTTTGCAGCACCCTTGTCCAGTTCCTCATCTCCAGGGGAGCAGCGGCCCCGGGAGCTGCACAGGCCCTGGGGAGAGACCTGCGTCAGGGGGCTGGCGCAGGCACAGGAAATCCAGCTGTCAAGAAGACTCCAGCGTGCTTGCCCATCCCTGCCCCCCGGCTCCTTTTTCTGGTGCGCGTTCGCGTTTCAGACAGCGCTGATCCTGCCGGCCAGCCCTTACCTGCCGGCAGCTGTCAGACACCGCAGCCAAGAGCAGCCCCAAGGCACGAACCGCCCGCCACCGGGCCGCACCTACATCCACCTCCGTGATGCAACTTCTTGTGCGCAGCTGCTCCTCTCGCTGCCAACAGCCCCCGCGGCCCCGGCGGGGCGCGGGGCTCCGAGGCAGCAGCAGCTTTGGCACCTCCCCAGCTGCGTGCTCAGCCCCAGTCTTGACAATGAATCTCAGCAAAAAGTCAGCAAAAACCTTTCCGGGTAGAGAAGTCCAGGGGTAAAGCCTTGACTTGGTCAGTCAAGAGGAGGAGTGATGACCAACACGAAAGGCACGTCCCCGTGCCCTCACAGCTGCTGTCGCCACGTGAGCCACGGAGAGAGGAAAATTCATCTCAGCTTCTGTCAGCTGGATGAGAGCCAAGACTGGGCACACCCCACCTGCTGACACAGGGACCCCAGTGGATGTGCACCGTGGTGGGAAGCCAAGCTGTGCCCTTGGCTCGTGGGGTGTCACCACAGGGCTTGGAGGAAATGTGATCAACTGTGCCACCATGCTGTGTTGTGACAACAGATGCCAGTTCATAAATAAAAGCAGGGCAACAGGGTCTTTATGGGGTCAGATTTATCCAACCAGGTCCTGGTAAGACCTGGTGCAGGATAGCTGTGCCATTATCCAGCATTAGAATCCACATGGGCTACACTGGCATTACCACGGGCTTTCACCTGGATCCCTGGAGCAGCATTAGCACAGAAACAAGCACAGAAGCCCAAAATTTAGGTGCAGATATGGGAGACACAAATCCAGGTATCACAGAGACAAAGCTGGGGGATTGCACAGAAGGACGAATTGTTTGGCAGCCCCAAAAATTCAGATTATCTTAACCTAATCCAGAGGGACTCATTTCCCTGGTTCATCAGGAGAGTTTATTTTTCCTATTGGAAAATTTAGACCCTCATTCCCATTCCTGAGCTCCCCAGGGCACTGGAGGAGTCCTTCACTGTTTTTACAGTTTGCGTTGCTTCCCCTTGCCCTCTGTTTTCCTTTTCCTCTTCTCCATGACACGAAGCTTAACTAAACTCTGGGGAGGGGAGAGGAGAGGGAGGAACAGATGCTGACTCTGGCTCAGCAGTTCTGTAAGATCCCCAGAGATACAGGCACAGATTTCTGTGTCCTGCACTCACATGGAGAGCTGGGGGATTGCCTTTTGGGCCAGCCAGAGCTGGATGAGTAATTTATGTTGTTTCTTCACCTTTTCAATGGAACTTCCCATTCTTCTCATCTGGGCTTGGATATGACCACATGGGGCAGCCAGGATGGCTTGGAAGGATGTGTTTTTCTGTGATGATTGCACTATCATTAGAATTTCTGCCTTTTCTGCTCTCTCAGGTAAGATATCAGTAAAGCAGGGGATTTTTATTGCTGAAGAAGCCTCTAGGATGCTCCCAGGGACCTGCAGCCTGGCAGCCAGGAGCCTGTTCACAGCTTGCCAGGCTGGCATCTCACAGGGACACCGACACCACTTTGGCCCATGTGGTGGGAATGGAGCTGAGGATCTCCAAACCACAGGACAGCTTTGAAAAGCTGGTTAGCAGGGGGCTGTCATCGTGACTCTGATCCCTGTGGGACATACAACATGCAGAGCAGTGGGCATCCTTCAGTCTGGGTTTGGCTGCTGTTTTGGAGCAAGTATTTCACTGCCAAAACACAGTGAGTACCTCTTGGTGGCTTGTCAGTTTGGGGACACGGGTGACAGCTCTCTTGGGAACAGCCCTGGATTGAGCACCATAAACCACAGCCAGTGGGAAGAACAAAGGCCCCTCACTGGATGGGGTGTGGGGCAAGAGGCATCCCTCGGGGTCGCCTGAATTTATGGCTCCCTCTGGCTCCTTTAGCAATGGATGCTTTCGACACAGGACTCAAAGCAACAGCCTCAGAGGGGGAGATAAAAGCCCGGGAGAAAAGAAAGGATCATATTTTTTCTTGTCTTTCATTTTTTTTTAAATCAGCAGAGGGAGAGGAGGCACCATGGCAACATCAGACTCCTTGGGCGGCATGCTCAGTGCTGGAGACCCCATACTGAACCACTCTTCTCCAGCTGAACAGACCTGGGCAAACCCCACTGCCAGGCCATTCCTGTGTGTGATGCATCACCAGCATCGCCTGCCTGGCTGGCAGGAAAACGCATTCTCAAGCCACTGACCCCTCGGAGCAGAGTCGAGGCAGCAGGGAAGGATGTGAGGAGGAGCGTGATCCTGTTAACAAACCACGGCTAAACAGGCTGCTTGGGGCTGTGCAGGCAGAGCCTCATTGATATTGAAATCAGGTGCAATCCATCACCGGGAGAACAGGCTCCTTCCACGGGGAGCTGAAAAGAGCCACTCTCAAAGGGAGGGGGATAAACTTGTCCAGGGGAAGGGCGAACCAAAGCGTGGCAGGTGTGGTATGGAGAGGGATGCTGTCTGTGCCAGACAGTGATTCATGGCCCAGCCTGCCGTGCCATTGCCAGGGTGCAGAGTGCAGGCAACAGAGGTCCCTGAGTGGCAGCAGCACAGTGGGCCTGGGGAGGTGTTTTGCTGGGGTCTGTTCCCCCCAACACTGGCATCACAGAGCGACAAGAGCTCTGGTTTGTACCCCAGTGTGAGAAAGTCCCTGGTGGAGCAGTCAGCATGACCAGGCTGGGCAGTTTGTGGGTGTTTGGAAAGGAGGCAGCATCAGGTGCAGCCACGGATTGTGGCTCCTGGGCCATCCTGACCCCTTTCACCTGAGCTCCCTCCCCAGGGAGTGAAAATGCAACTTTGCACTTTCACCCGTGGCCTTCGTGGGTCCTCATGTGACCCCATGGGACAGCATAAAGCTACCATGCAAAATGAGCTATGATGAGCCTTTTCACACTTCAATCAGCATCCCTGGGGCTGCCCATCCGCCAGGGCAACCCCGAGACTTCCCAAGGGTATTGCCCAGGCAGGGATGACGACTAGACTGCAAAGGCCCTTGAACGTGGGCTGATCTCAAATCTGCACATCTAGCTCAACATTAAAACAAAACAAAACAAAACCCCAAAAACAAAAAAACTCGCCAAACTGAAGTGAAACTGAGTTTGGTTTCCTGTGTCTCAAGCCAAGTTTCCATCAAGACTGAGGGCTTTGGTACAGTCTGAGGTGATGGGGACTGTGTTTTGGGGAGAGGGATGTGACAGCTGGCTGAATGAGAGGAGAGGGAGCTGGGGTTGGGGACCAGCTCTGTGAGCTCCCCAAAACTGCCTCCCCTTCTGCAGACAGCCCCAGGACTTGAAGCACAGTCACTCCCACCCCAAGAGTCTTGTCTTTCAGCATTGAGGGTCAGCCCTGAGCCATCCCATCGCTGCTCAAACTGAACGGTGCCAAATCTGCCCCAGCATCTTAGCTCTCAGCCTCTGGCCCCGGCTCCCCACACCTGGACACAATCACAGCTCTGGTCGGAGAATGGGAAAAAGCCTCAGATCCACTTCACCAACAGCTGCTGTTTATTTACCGGGAATCCTTCCTACCGAGGAAAGATGGAGCGGGAGACGAAGCGCTTCCCACCGCCCCGGGGCTGCCTCTGCGGGACAGTGCGGGATGCGGGGGATGCCCCAGCGGGGTGGTGATGCTCTTGACAGAGCTGTGAAAGGCCCGTGGCAGGTTTGGCCTTTCCCAGCGCAGCGCCGGGGGCCCGGGGGAAGCCCACATCTGTGTGCGGGGGAGCCGGGCAGCGCCGGGGTCCTGCGGGGGCGGGCGGTGGCGGAAGCAGCCGTGGGGCTGCAAATCCGTGCGATCCCGCGGAGGCGGGGGGCGTTTTCAAAAAATGACATTCTTCTCTGATTTTCTTCCTCTTTTTTATTTTTTTGTAAACCCTAAAAAAAAAAAATTAAAATCATACAAGCTCTGTAGTTAATTAAGCAAAAGACAGAAAGGCTGGGAAGCACTGGGGTGCAGCTATGAAAGCAATTCTGCTCCGAGGGGTGAATGGGTTTGCTTCTTGAAGGCTTCCCTCTCACGGTGTCATGCTCAGCACTGGCTGTGGGACAAGCCCTGGGGCTGGCAGGGTTGCTCCGTGCCCCCCTGGTATCCCCAGGCTCCCTTTGACAATCATCCCTGAAGAAGTGAGAGGGCCTGAGCTCTGCTTCAGTACTGCCGTCGGGTTTGTCACTGCAGCAGAGTGACTTGCAGCCTCTGTCTCCTCCTTGCCAGCAGACTTGGGCATGCCTGTCCCTGCTTTGAGCTTTAGTTTTGTCTCTGCTTTTGTCTGCTGTACAGAAACGAAGCAGTTCTTTGGCAGAGCAGCTCTGTTCATCATCAGGGAGATTTGCAATATTCCTGCTTTTAACAGTGAATGAAAGGGCCCAAGAGAGAGGAGCCCGCCAGAGGAATCTCCTCTTCTAGCCCTGGGATTAGGACATTTGTCCCAGGATTTGAGCTCTGCCACACCAGAGCAAGCAGGCATCCCTCAGGGGAAGGAGAAACATCCGAGGCTGTGTCTCTGCCATTCTGCTCCACTGAATGAAGGGAAGGAGAGCAAACGATAAAATTAAACTTGCACCCTGTGTCTGGAGATAAGTTTCCCCTGATTGTTGTAGGAAAAATTAAAAATCATTGGCCACACTGTTCCTTTCCTCCTTTTCATAACCTTCTTGCTGTATTTGATTCCCCTACTTCCACCTGATAATTACAGATCACAGTGTGCTTTTATGATCCTGAAAATTCCCTGTGACCACGAGCAATTCCTCATTGCCACCCTCACTTGTCACTCTGCCTTTTGCCAGCAGCACTTTACACCTGCCTGAGCAAGGTCCCTCATCCCCCAGCACTGGGCTGAGAGGCCAGGATGTGTCCCCATGGAACAATATGGCACTGACAGATGCCCACGTTGTCCTAAATGGCTGGACACTGGTATGAAGGGGACAAAGCCACTTCCAGCCACTTCCAGAGCCACTTCCATGCTATCCTAGGCTTGCTGAGGAGCAGAGTTTTTATCCTGGATGGGTTATTCCTGCTTTATTCCTTCCCTTGTTGCTGGACCTGGGTTTGGCTGGGCTCTGCCTTGACCTATAGAGACTCCCTCAGAAAAATGTGGTGAGAGCTGCTGCCAGGGAAAGCTCCGGCCCTGGGGATCAGCAGTGTGATCCAGAAAAGGACGAGCCCTGGGGATCAGCAGTGTGATCCAGGAAAGCTCCAGCCCTGGGGATCAGCAGTGTGATCCAGGAAAGGACCAGCCCTGGGGAGCAGCAGCGGGGACCCGGAAAGGGCCCGGCCCNCCTGGGGATCAGCAGTGTGATCCAGAAAAGGACGAGCCCTGGGGATCAGCAGTGTGATCCAGAAAAGGACGAGCCCTGTGGATCAGCAGTGTGATCCAGGAAAGCTCCAGCCCTGGGGATCAGCAGTGTGATCCAGGAAAGCTCCGGCCCTGGGGATCAGCAGTGTGATCCAGGAAAGCCCGAGCACGGCCGGGATGAAGCTGCCACCCGAGCAGGGCCCAGCCCTTTGGGCCACGTTAGACAAACAAGGGTGGAGCCCGGGGCCGCGGGGGCTCCAGGCAGTGACCACTGTGACGAGTGACCCGGCCCCCGCGGCTGCCATCTGCTGCTGCTGCTGCTGCTGCTGCAACCCCAGGGCTCCCCGAGGGGTGGGAATGGTGGGACAGCGATGAGGAAGAGGAGGAAGAGGGAAGGCTGCTCCTGGCAACTTTAGGAATGGGGCTGGAGCAAGGTCATATGCTTGAGAAGACATATTCTGGCAAAATAATACTGAAAATAAACCTCACTAGTCTTATTTTTAGCCCTGCTGATGATGCTGGGACTATTTAGGGCTGGCTGACACTGTGGTCTGGAGCTCTTTGACAAGCCTCAGTTATCTTGTGTTTTGTTCTTCGATCGTAAAATTTGGTGGGAAAGAGAATATTTTCTGTGTGTTGGTCAAGGACCCCATGCCTAGCATGCCTGGGCCCTTTGGTGTAGCAGATAATAAACACAAATAATAATTGACAAGGAATTTACTACGTCTGATGCAAACTACCCAGCTGGTCAAACAGGGAGAAGGCAATCTGCAGAGTGACTTTGGTCAGTCTAACAGTGAGATGGATGCAGAATCAGACACACAACTCAGCAAACTACAGGGCAGAAGTTTCAAGTCTTTGTGAAATTCCCATCAAAAAGGTCAATGAAAAAAAGAAAATCTTTGTAGAGATGATATAAAGGTCAAAGAAGTAAAAAAGGCAGTAGAGTCTTGCTGTGGGCACACTGGCAAGGGAGATGGGTTTGGGTGACAATGGGCAGCTCTTTAAATCACACATGCTCCCGTGAGTGGATGGGTGGCTCTGGGATGAGTCCTAGAACTGCTGTGTGGGCTCAGGAGTCAACCTGACACACAGCAAACCAGCAGCTCTTGCACTTCAATCCACACAGAGAAACAGTTTTTTTAGGGAAACTTACACAAACCGCTTTTTTGATGTCTTTAAACCCTCCCTGCAAGACGGTTTGACAGGGTAAACACATGCAGACCCATAAATTAGCTGTAATAGCTGAAGCCCCATTGTGTAGGCAATGGCTCGCAGCAAACAGCAGCTACTCCCACCCAACAATGCGAGGAAAGTCACCCTGCACATTTTTTATCCTTTGACACAAAGTGCAGCTGCAGAAATACCTCAAGCGGGATTTTACTAAAAGACAATCATGTTCTTGCAGCTCTGCACGTTTGAGAATGAACCCGTGGAGATAACGGGCCCAGGCACACAGTGATAAACATGTCAAGATAATTAAAATTATGTCTTTCTTCTAATAGAAAAGGCAAGATCCTAATCTGATGTAAGAGGCTGTAGCTCTGTACGGTCAGTGGAGTCACTCCTGCTCACCCCACTGGAGACTGAGCCCATGGAATTGGCAGCAGTGGAATGAGATCCAGCAACCAGGCTCTGCAAATGCAGTGTGGTCAGAGAGGTCACAGTTTGGTCATGTGTTCCAAATTCTCATCTTTCCCCATCCAAAATAAATCTGGCATTTTTGTATGTGTGTGCAGATGTCACTTAGGACCTAAGCTGAAGGCAGACAAGCTGCCTGTGCAATCCAGGAGCTGCCTTTCAGGGGAAAAGGGGTCTGGATGCTAAGTAAAGGAATCAAATGAATTTTCAAAGTGGGAATTAGTCCAAATTTGGACAGGAGGTTGTTGCAGGGATCGGGGCACCAGGGTGACACACATTTGGGAAGGGCTGGGGGCAGATTTCACTGGGATGAGAAACAACAAAATCCACAAGACAGGCTGGACCAGGTTCTTGGAGGACTTTTAAGCAGGGAGAAGTGCTGGAAAAATAGCAGCCTGAAGGAGAAAGTCTGGAGAAGCCTCTGGCAGCAGGAGGGGAGAGCAAGCAGGCAGGATTGCCCTGCAGAGGAGCGTGCACAGGGCCGGTGTTGGGGCTTGTCTGCACAGAGCAGCACAGCAAAGCTGCTATTGTGGAATAAAATATGCTGGAATGTGGACACGCCTATTCCAGAATAAAGCTGCTTTTTCCTAATTTAACTTAATCCACTATTTGTTTTTATTATTTTTATCATCATCAGATGCAGCTAATTTGGAAAAGCTGTTCCAATTAATTTCCTTGCATAGACAAGCAGCTACACGCTGGAAAGCCTTTGTCTGTTCAGTGGCAGCCTGACCAGCAGCTCCTATTCATTTCAAAACCAGCTGCTTTCTTCTCCCCTCTGACCATTTTTTCTACTTTGTCTCACCAGACCATGAAGGGAACGGGAGTGGGAATTTCTCCCAGGAGTGTGGAGCCTGGTAGCTCTGTTTATGGGAGGTAGAGCAGGGGAATAAAGTATTATTTAAAGTGAGGGAATAAAGAACCTCAAGACAACAAGAGTCCAGGGCAGTGGTCAAGGAGGCCATGATGACTTCATGGTTAACCATGAAGGACCTGGCATGAGGTAGTGTCTGCCACCATTCTCTTTAAACTGTTTAAGCCATGGGTAGGGCTCAGCCTGAGATATCAGCAGGGGCACAGGGGCTGGAGCACACTGGGCTGTCCCCGTTGGAGAGACTCAAATCCTGAGTCAGGCCCAGAACAACAGCTGTTGGTGGCACCAAGTCTAGGCTCAGCTTCTAGCAGGTCCCTTGGGTGCTGGACAGTGGGACCATCCCATGCCTGGGGGGGCTGTGGTGGCTGTGCTGCTCCCAGAGATCCAGAGCCAGCTCTTGTGGAGCCCAGATGTTGCACAGGAAGCTGCTGAAGAATGATCCATCCTTTCCTTTGGCTCGGAGATGAAAGCAGCTCACGGGAGCTCGGGGCTGTGAGCGAGTAACTCATTAACCAGCACTCAGCCACTGCCCTACTGGTTTTGAACAGTTCCTTCAACAGCCCCCCTTCAGCTTTCAGCCAGAGCAAGATAACCTGGGGGAGGCACACACATAGGGAAGAACCAAGACACAGACTCCTGACCCAAACTGATTTTCTCCCTCTGATTCTACAGTCTGTCTCTTTTCCTACTTTTTCTTCTTCCACCCTTTTTCTTGGAGACTCCACCATCTCCTCACTCCATCCCACATGGTCTCATCCTCTGGAACTTCAGATATTTGGCTCATCGTCCTGCTGACTGGCAAATGTTGGGAGGCCACAGCTACACATTCATCTCCAAAAGCAACCTGAAAACAGCCTAGTCCATCATGCCCTGTGCTCTGGGCAGTGAAGCCCATGCCAGCAAGAAGAGTCAAGCGTATCCATTGCTTGTGTGGCAGGGAACTTGCAGGAGAGACTGGGGAGAAGGATGGAAGCCAAAACCCCAACTTTTCTGCCAGATGTTGGGTGCACATAAAGAGATAGCAGCAGCTGGAAGGAAGGACAGCCAACTTTTCTCCCTTCCAGGCAATTCCTACATTGTTTGTAGAGCCTCTTTCCCTCCCAAAGCTTGATGCTCAGAGACAAAACCAGTGCTTTAAAATGTTGGTTCAGGACTGTTGTGAGCTATTGCAGCACAAAATCAGGTTCTACTCTGGCTCAGTGTCTCTCTTTTCCTCTCCCTCTTCATACCTTCCAGAAGTTTAGGACAGGCTCAAGGGTGACTCTCACGAGTCAAAAACTGCAGTCTTCTGCCCCACCAATGTTTTTGGCCCCTCTTGCCCAGTGCTTGCTGAGCTGTACCTCCCTGCCAGTGAAGCTTGGTACATGGTAGGGGCAGGCTCACAAAAAGAACAGCTTCAGTCAACGGGATGTGCTGCCAGCCCCCTCCCTCCTCCCATGAGGGTTTGTATGGTCATGATTTCCGCACAGAGACTCTGATCTGCAAGTTTTATTCATGACCATAAAACAGAGATTAGTTCTTATCTCTGGCACGCAGCAATATCAGGCACCAGCCCTCGCTCCAGAGTATTGGCAGCCAAGGACCAGAGCAGCACACGAAGAGGAACTTCTTGGAAGAGGAGGAGGAGGAGGAGGTGAACAACATGGGGAAAACCAGTTCTGGGAGGTGAACACGAAGGATGGGATGATGCCAACCTGCCCTGGGCTGCCAGGGAGCCCTGAGAGGCAGGGGAGGAAGCGGTGATTAGGCAGCAGCATCTGCAATCAAGAGCAGGAAGCGCGAGCGCCGGGAAACGCTCGCTGCTCTCCCCGTGCGCGATAAACCCCGAGTGCCCCGTGCAGGAGGCACCAGCCCTTCCGTGCCCCCCTGGCACCGTGCCCAGCCAGCAGCCTGAGCCCCGAGCACACAGGGAGCTGGGCTTTGATACAGAACCACTAGAAATGTCCCCCTTGGTTTCCAGTGGCCACCAATTGCCAGGGCTCCTACAGAAATCCCCAGCCCATTGGTTTTTAGCATGGCTGGCCCAGCAGGGAAGTGTTCCCAGCATCAATCCTTCGCTTTTCCTGGCAGTGGGGTAGCGTTGTACCTGGATGGAGGAGCTGTATAGACAGGCAAAGACCCAGGGCTGGTTTGGAGTCTTACTCATAGCAAGACAAACACGGTTCTGCTTACACAGGGGTTTGGATTGATGCAGCACTGGGGTGTGTGGGATCATACTTCGGCTGCAGGAGAGAAAGAGCAAAAAAGGGAGAAGGAGAGGGAGAGGGGATAGGTGACGAATTAAAAAAG
>VXBQ01026475.1:75070-112795 GCA_013400175.1 Phainopepla nitens | reverse complement strand
AAAAGAAAAGAAAAGAAAAGAAAAGAAAAGAAAAGAAAAGAAAAGAAAAGAAAAGAAAAGAAAAGAAAAGAAAAGAAAAGAAAAGAAAAGAAAAGAAAAGAGGAGAGAGAGAACCCCTTTTGAAAGCCCTAAACCTGCCTCTTTATCTCCCTAATCTGTATTTTCCCCCCTAGAGCCTCTTTCTGTACAGGATAAAAGCAGATTTCTCCTCTTTATTTTCGTTTTCTGTGTCCTTTAGGAAGGCATTTGCTCGAGACTAATTGAATTTTCTGCCCGTGAAGAGAAAGACACGACACAGAGTGAGTTAAAGTCCGACACCAGGACAGGGCGCAGGAGCCGTGTTAACTGGTGTGGGGGACAGCCCCTCACTTAACAAAAGTGTTTAATTCTGTCCCCTCTTGTTAAGAAGGGGTGGAAGGAGGGGATATTTATTCTGTTCTTTTCTCAAGGTTTTTCCTTTCGGGTCACAAAGTGCCCCCCACGCTCCTGGCCCCCCTCCTCTCCCCGCTTTTGTGGCAGCAGCAGCTGGTGGGTTGCAAAAGGGACAGGCTTTGTCTTTTGACACACTTGAACATTTCTGCACAGAGCTGGGGAAACCTTTCCCTTCCCACCTCTCGCCTTTACGGGCAAGGAGGAGGGAGCGAGGGGCAAGTGGTGGAGGAGTTATGACCGAGGGGATAAAATGGCACAAAGGGCTGTGGAGCCACGGTGGACGAGGGCTCAGGGCTGGGCTGTGCAGGGCTGGGCTGTGCAGGGCTGTGCTGAGCAGATGGTGACGGGCCATGGGGAGGGGGTGTGGGATGGCCCTGAATGCCGGGGAGGCTTGTGCCGAGCAACCTGTTGAAGGGAGAGGGGAAGAAAGCAAAGCGAGAGGCGGCAACTCCACAAAGCAGAGTGCAGTGGCAGCCTCTTCCCAAATCCAACAAAGGAACCTCTTCTGTGCCTTTGTTGCCCTCCCAGCATTGGGCCCCAGTTAATCTTCTGGCCATGACACGTGGAGGATTCGCTTGGTTTCTGCTACAAGTCCATAAACCTGCTCCTTTTTCTGCCAGCAGCATCCTTGATTCCTCCACAAAGGTTGTGCAAACCCTTCAGTCCCTCCACGAAGGATGCGCAAACCCCTTGGTCTCTCCACACCTCCTCCAGGGATGGGACAATTCTGCTGATCCTCAGGAATGGGTGCGATGCTGCCGTGTTTGACAGCAGACCTTGAGGAATGTCCTGGTGCAGCCCTGTGGCAGTGGCCTGGGACTGGAATGAGATCAGGCTCCTGGTAGGCATGAGCAGGAAATTGGGGCTTGACTCCTGATCTGACCCCACAGAAGTCAGTGTAACCTGTCTGTGTCCACCCTGCACTGTAGAGGTTTGCAGGCTGGGAATGGCCCCAGCACCTTCTCTGTCCTTTGCAAAGTTGAAAGTAGGAACATTAAAACAAGCTTAAAGTAGGAAACTAAAACCCATCTCTCTCATGAGCTCACAGCTTGATTTGGAGACTACATCCCTCCACTGTTCTCCCCACAACCAAGAACCTCATATCAGACCCCTAGACCTGTTCCTGGGACAGGAACACATTTTTTTTTCTGCAGCAAAACCCAAGCCCTCACAGTCTAATTGCTGTTAGTGGATGTTCACCTACAGTGCTACCCAACAGCCTGCACAGGGAGATGCCCATGTGCAGCCTCCCAGATTGCAGCCAGTGGCCTGATTACAGCCTGTCCAGCTCTGGACAGGCTTGCACCCTTATACTGGTGCAAGCTGGCAGCTTCAGTGTGTGGACACTGGGGTAAAACCAGTATGAGGTGAGCGACAACAGAGATGTGAGTTTTAACCTTTGTGCGGCACCGTGCAGACACACAAAGCTTTGGGAAATGCCTGTTTCCGCAGGAGCCTTTGGGAGAGCCCTTATGAATGGAAAATAAATAGATACATTCATTATCCAAATTGTCTTATTTTTGTGGTGCCTCTTGAGTAAACCCACTTCTGAGGCCGTCCTAATTGCTTTGCAATAGAGCAGAGATAAATATTTATCAAACAGCTGCATCAGGAAACCACAGTTCAGAGAACCAGTATCAGGCGATGTGTCTCAGGAAGGATGAGTCTGAGTGGTTTTCACTTTGCTGACCTGTCAGGCTTCCTCCTTTACACAAGACAGAGCTTCACCCAAGCTCAGACACAGGTGGCATCACACCAGTCACTTAGCATCACTTGGAACTAGTCACGCAGAGCCTTTGGAGGACTCTTCTCGATGCTGGAGTGCCTCCGTTGCCCCATTCCACTGACCTGGTGTTTTCTGACACCTTTTCTTCCTTTGACTTCATGGCCTCTCTTGCTTTCTATTAAAAACCCCAGAAACGTGGCCCCTATTCCTCTGGGAGACCCAGTGCTAAAAGAGGCCCACATGCAAATATTTAGCTGCACTAATATTAGCGCAGAAACATCCGACCAGATGGCAGCGTTTCTAGGTCTCGCTGTGCAAAACTGGCTCTTCAAAATAAAATAGGCTGTGACAGAGCTCTGTGACCACTTGCCAGTTCCTGAAATACCAGACCATTGTACTGAGGCAGCTGGATACATGGGACAAGGGCTTTCTAGCATTTTGCGCATGTGGGATATCCCCTCAGCCAGTGGTGTTTCAACTAAAAAGAGAGGAAAGAATGATGAAAACCAAATTTTTGAAGTTCAGAGTATTAGAGGAGAGGGTTGGCTTGCACAGGTCTGGAGCTGGGTGTGCAGGTCTCCTCTTGCTCCAGGCATTCCTTATCCCTCAGTAGAGAGGTGGCATTTTGCACTGACCACAATCAACGTGTGCTGTCCACAGCTGAAGAGGGCAAAAATTCCTCTGTGGCTGTTGATTGCATTGAGCAGCCTCGAGAGCAAAGAAGAGCAGAATTTCCTCTTCTGCACAACTTGTGCCCATCCTTTAAAAACCTTGTCCTCCCAGAAATGCTCTCTGAAGCTGGAAATGCCCAAAGAGATGATCACAATGCCGAGAACGAGCCAGCTGAAGCACTGCTCCGAGCCTCAGAGGGATGACGTTCCCGTTTAATTGGGAGCGGGTGTTTCTTGACTCATGCAAAGGGCATGCTATTTTTATAATGGTCTGATTCCAGATCACAGCCTCCTGTCTTAGGCTCTGCATACACATCTAATGAAAGCCAGGTCCTGTCTAGAAGCCCATACAATGGGCTCAGGGTTGGGAAGAGCGCTCCGAAGCCTCTCACCCAGGGGCTTTGCGAGGTTGCCCGCCAGGGTCTGTTTTTTCCATCCTCACTCATGTCAGAGAAGTTAAATATTTACTGGAGCTATTAAATATTTATGCTAAGTTGGTCCTCCCGTGGGGAGGCATCCTATGGCTGACTCCTGGGGGTCTGCAGCCAATTCCCTCCCGTGTCTTGTGCTAAGCTCAGCCCTGCTCCAGAGTGCAAACACACGGGGACTTAACGGGGCTGCCATGCCTTGTCAGGAGGGGAAATTTCTGGTTTTGGCAATAATAAATCTTGGTGGTTCTTTGGGTGTCTTCCTTAAAGATAAGGCCCTCATGAAAGTGTGGGCTGCTCTTTGCTGTCCTTCCACCCCACGATTTGCAATACTACCTCACCTCTGTTGTGTGGGAAGCTGAGTGAGAACATCCAAATCCGTCTCCAGCTCCATTCATTCTTCCAGCAGGTCACCAGTGCCTCCAGAGAGCAGCAGGATTCGAGGCAGAGGGTTCCTATTCAAGAGCATCCAAGGAGACCCATGCTCAACATAGTAAGAGCAGGAAATGTGGTGATAGTGCCAAAGCACAAGCCAAATGGGAGAAACCCCATCCCATCCATCCCTGGGGAGCCAGCACCAATCCTGGGACAGGCTCCCTGCTCCCATCCAGAGTGGGTTAATGCTGCTGCAACTCCCTGTTGGAACAGGGCCAGAGGAAAAAGGCTCCACCATTTCCCGGTCCGCCTGGAAAACAGGCCAGCTGTTTTCTCCAGCAGCACAAGGTTGTTTATTCTGGGCCAGATTCAACAGCCTGTTGTCCCCCCAGCCCCACTCCGCAGCCCACGGTGAGGCTGAAGGGCACAAGCTGCCTGGGGGGGCCTGGCACTCTCCCACCTGGTGTGACCCCTCCCCGGGTGCCACTCTGCCCTTTCTGTCCCCATCCCTTTCCTTTCCTCGTCTGGCTCCAAGCAGGGCTGGGGACGCCCTTTCCTGCCTGGCACCCAGCTGGCCCGACAGCAGACATGGTGCTGCCAAGCACCACCGCACCGCTTCCCCTGCACCACCCTGGCCAAAGCCCCACCGCGTTTTCATCCTCTCTGCCGCGCTATCAACCTGAAAAATGTGCCTGGGGAAGAAAGGAAGACAAAAGAAAGGAAAAAGAAAGGAAGAAAGGAACCAGCCTTTGGCTCAGGCGTGCCAAAGGGAGTGTGAGCGGCGCGGGCTTGGCTCCCGTTCTCTCCAGCTCTTTTCCCGGCAGGGCGATAAGAGACGGGGCGAGTACAATCGCGAGCGGAGCAGGTCCCAGCGGCCCGATCGGCTCTGGGCTGGGATAGCTAAGGGACACTGAGTGCTCCACAGGGACATATTTCCAAAATAAAGTCATTCTGGTGCTCCTCCAGCCGCGCCAGCCACCCAACAGCTCGCCGCAAAGCATCGCTGCCGCCCCCACAGCCAAAACAAAGCTGTGAGGAGCCCTGACCCAGCAGAGGCCAGGCTGAGTGCTCCCCAGGCAGCCCCCTCCTCCAGCCACAGCCGTTCTCAGTGCGAAGAGCAGCAGCACGTGGGCTTGGCCGGATGCACACGCAGCCCCCACAGCCTTCCCAGCACGGCCCTCTGCCCTGTCTGCTCTTCCTCCCGTCCTGCCACCTCCCGTTTCTCCCCCCAGCATTGCCGCTCTCTTTGCCATCCACACACTCGTGGTGGGACACAGGTGCAGTCTGTGCACCAGCCTGGTTTGCTTGCTGCAAACTGAGCCTGGCTTAGCCTGAGCACAGGTGGATGTTAGGAGCCCAAAATATGGATGACATTGTTGAAGGGCAGCTGAGACGAGCAATTTGAGCCTGTTCCTCAGCTCACAGAGCTGCACCGTGCACCCAGCCTGCCACAGAAGGGGTGCTGTAGGCTTTGCTTGCCACAGGATGATTTTGAGCACACAAGCCACGGTTGTGAGATACCAATTGTTTTGGGAGAGGGGCTCTGCAGGAACTTCATAGCCGAAAATTAAGGCTGGGAGAAGGCTGAAGTCATCCTAGGAGATGGAGTTGTGAAATCCAGATGCAGAACCTTCAGGGTCCCACTTGTTCACCTGAACCTGCCCAATGCCCCCCTGCTCCAGCCCCACAATCAGGTGCCAAATGCCTTCTCCATTTCTAAGCAGCCTCACAACTAATGCCCTCCACATCCACAGACATGGATGAAGAGCAAACCCTCTCCATCTGCTCTCCCATGGGACCCTACTCATTTAACACTAGTCCACAGGTTCTAGAAGTGGATCATATCCTGAGAACGTCATCCACCCCACACAATGGTTCATGTGGTGGATCTTTCCAGAAGGTGACAGCTCTTCACGGAACAACATCTAAAATCCAGAGGCCCCACAAGGTTTGCCCACCTTGGTCTCCAGTACAGTCTGTAAATGTCACAGGCACACTTAGGTCACCCTGACCGCTGTCCCCAGCCCTTCCTCTTAGTCACCTCTTCCTTACTGTAATAAATTAAAAAATTAAATGGGTATTACTACACTGATGGTCATTCTCGTAATCCTCTCATCAGCACTAAATTAGCACCCCTGACAGTGCTCTGGGGGTGGCACCAGCAGGGCTGAGATAAGCAGCAATAACAAAAGGAAATCAATTCTCCACGGCAATGGCCAGCTCTGGGTGTCCTGGCAGGCAATGCATGGCCAGGCACTCAGGGCTGTCCCACCACAGAGCCCATCTCTCCAGGGCCTCCACACCTGCGATGCTCAGCACCCCATAAACAACCTCAACAACTTGGGGACCAACAACTGGGATCATCTGAGTGGGCCTGGGAGCCTGTGCCCATCCATGGTGCACAGGGGATCTAGGAGAGACCCCAAATGCCATTAGAGGAGGTTGGGACTAAGCAAAACTACTGATGTCCCTACTATAAACACTCTGATGGGGAGCCAGGGATGTCTGTGGGACACCCTCTGCCTGAAAACCTCCTCTGAAATAGCTGTGGATGCCTCATCCTCATGGCCCATGCCCAGCTGATGGGAGCAGAGGTTGGCTTGAACCCACCAGCAAAAGTCTCAGTGACATTTTGATCCTCCTCGCTGGAAGGGGCTGTGGGGGGGGGTCACTCACCTCACTCTTTCCACATCTTCCTGGAAAATGGGCAGGAAAGGAAAAGTTGCATCAGTTAAGAGATCATTTCACCACACCACAGGGTCTGGATGGAGCAGTCCTTGGAGCAGAGGCTGCCAGGAGGGCTCGGGCCCTCCCCGCTCCCTGGAGAGAGGTGCACGGAGAGGTGGGACACACCCCCTTGGGAGGGGTTCCTGTTTTGAGGGAAGAAGAAAAGGACATGGACGTGGCAGTTAGGGATGTACTGTTGGTCCTGCTAATAGAAACCCTCTGTATAAACAGGGAGAGGATCCAACAGAGATCAGAGATGGTTTTTCTTTCAAGAAAATTAAACATTTAAAACATTTGAGAACACACGCCCTCACCCCCCGGACAGTAATTAACTTCTTCCTGTGCAGAGCATGGAGCACTTTCCAAAAACAGAGCTAGATGGATTATTTTTCAAAGGAAATGTTGTTGAAAGGATCTTCTGTTATGTCCTAAAGTGGGAAAACAGTCACAGTGGCTCAGGAAGGGCTTGCTCCATGCATGTGCCACACTGTGGCTGCCTGAGGAGGTGGTGCCACTCCAGAAGATGCTGGTTTGGGGGCCTCTTGGTGGTTGAGCAGCAGTCACAATGTTTGATGGAAACAAGTCCTTGTTTGGTTATTTTAGGACTCTAAAAACCAATGAAAAGTAAACCAGTCACCAACAGCAGAAAAAGAATCCCAAACTCAACCTGTGAGGGGTGCATTGCTTTTCTCCAAGGTGACAGGGCAGAGGAATCTTGCAATGTGAGAGAGGAGATAAAATCATATGCAGATGCAAATATATGCAGCGTTCAAGGGGATTTACATCCCACGGTCCCAAAATGAGCCCATCTTCCTGTGAACTTGGGAAGAGCTCAGCCCTCGTTCTCAGACCAGTAGCATGAAAAGAGGCAGCTGGTATGTGTGTTAAACAAGCACAGTGTGAATGACATGCCGGCAATAAAAGGACTCCATGCTAGCCAAGGTGTTTGGTGGGAACAAAATAACTTCCCAGGCTGATCCCACCACTCTCCCTGAGCCTGCAGAGAGGCAGGAGTGACACAGGGAGGCAGGGCCGGATAGAAATGGATAAGAGCTGGTTTTGAGAGACAGTCGTGCTTTGTAGCAAATTTTGAGGTTTGGATGTTTGTTTTCATTGCAGCATTGGGAGGAAAATAAAACCCAACATTTTTGTGATGCAGACTTGTGGGGAAACAGCCTTTCTCTGGTTGAAAAGGTCAGGTTTGCTTTCCATATCTCCCTCACATCAAAAATGTCCTGCAATCCCTGGAGCTCGGGAGAAAATTTCCTCTTGCAAAGTTAAGTGAGGGCAGGCCTGCAGGGAGAGCTTGTTTCTTTTTCTAGTCCAGATCGAGCCAGTTGGAAGGAATGAGTCTGGGTTTGAGCACCCAAATGCCCTTTGAGGTCTGGAGTAAAGTCACCACAAAGCCAGGCTGCTCAGCGGGACCCGCCTGCCTGGCAGCTCAGGGCATCCCACCCAGGGATGTTGACTCAGGGCCCTGCCCTGGAGCAGGGGACAGCAGGAGCTGTCATCACCCAGGGCTGCCTGTGGCCTGTGCCAGGGCAGCGCTTGTGCCTCTCCCTGGGGACAGCATCCACAGGAGTCTCACATGGCCCCACAGAGCCAGGGGACTGTGCCACGTTTGGCATGGGGAATTACATGCTTGGGGTGAGAAGTCTTTTGGCTCTGCTCCTGTAATTATTTTTCATCCCTTTTATAATCCTAAAATCATCCCAAAGTTTCCTTATTCCCTTCAGGCATCTCTCCACTCTGACTTCATTCTACAGTCTTCCCTTGGCCGAGATTTAGCTTTTAACATCTTCACTCCAGTAAGGATCCCTCTGCGTCAGCATTGCGAGGAGTTTTGGCACCGCGACCAGAATCTCCCTCCTAATGAGACATCCAGTGCTCAGCCTGGGAGGATGGCGAATGCAGACAAAGAAAATATAATTCAAAGCGACAAGACAAAGGGATCTGTTGGATGGGGACCAGTGCATCTGGAGAAACATCTTTGTTTTAAAGGGAGAAGAGAGCAAAAGCAAGAAAAGGAAAGAAAGGACAAAGGCATCCAGAGCGAGATTGTTCCTGGCCCGCGGGTGTGTGCGTGTAGGGAAGGCAGGAAAGCCCCGTGCATTAAAAGCTTTCAGTGCAGGCTGGCCACCTTTGGCTGTTCATTGCCTCCTGGGGTGTTGTGTTCCTGTGCCCACAGGCAGTGTGCTCTGTCCTTTTCTCTTTCCCCCACCATCTGCCATTGCAAATTCCCCCGGGCATCTCCCACCCTGGCGTAGAGTTTCAACACCGTGTAGAAAACAAGAGGGAGAGAAACCCAAACCCAACCTGTAACAGTGAGGAGGGACAGAACCCAGCTGTGCCTGATGCCCATCTCTGTCCTCTGGCCTCTGCCATCGGGTGCTTTGGGGGATGATGCTGGGAGCTGCCTGTCCCAGGCTGGGGCAGGGGGAGGATGGGGAATGCGGGGCTGTGCACGCAGTGGGATCCTCTTTCCTTGTATGGCTGGGGCTGCTGGCGGCACAATCCCCCCCAACCCCATTGTTTCAAATTACAAAGCTGCCTGATCCCACTGAGCCCCCTCAGATCCAAGGAAAGAGCCGGCAGCTGCTTTGAAATCCAGACTGGAGTGTCTCCAGCAGACAGTGCTTTAAACAACAGCTGGGCTCCCTCCTCGTGGGGCACAGCACCCCAGCCCTGGCTACAAAGGGGGGCACTTAGAGCGACCACTCTTCTCTGATCCTTGCCATGGGGTAAGGGGAAAGGACATTCAAACCTGGAGCAAGGCTCCCACAGCCCCCAGAGCAACCAGCACCCTCCTGTATCTTGTGTGACCATTGCCCATCTCTTTTAAGGGCCTGGAGAAGTGCCTGGGTCCTGGTAAGTGATGCACAGGGATGCACTTTGCATCCCCAGGCGACCTGGTCCATTTTCCATGGCACGTGCCAGTTGCTATGTCAGACCTCTCCTGTAGCGCGTGTCCAACTCATTGTCTCCTGAGAAAACAATCATGGGAAAAGGTCTGAAATCTATCTTATCAAGCTTATTGTCCTAAATTTGGTGTAAACCCTTCTGTGCCCATCAGTGCCTGCAGCACACTCTTGGGTCTTGGGCCACTCACCCCTGAACTTGAGACACTCTATGGTGATGGAGCTGGGAGGGTAGAAGGGGGGCACTGGGCTGGCTGTCCCATGGGCTGATCCAGTTCTTCATGCATAGTTAACTCCTGCTTGGATGGTCGGGAAGGAGAGCACAAGGCCATGGCTGGGACAAACTTGGTCATGCTCAGCCACATTCCTGCCTTCAAAAGGGTGCAGGGTGCCTGGGCCTCTGTGGACAAGGGCCCTGGGAGATCACATTACTCGGGGCTTTTGTAGCCTTAACAGCTGTGACGGGGTAGCAAAAACTATTAGTGTGCAGGGCTGTGTGTATGAGAGGGCCAGGGACAGCCTCCCCAGCTCAGCCTGGCATTAATCCCCCAAACAGATTAATGACGCTCAGTGCTTTGAAGAGGAGAAAAGTAGATGGGAGACTAATTGGGGAGATCAGCACAAGGAAAGCCGGCACATGCTCTCCCCAGAGCCCCAGAGGGTGGTTGGGAAGTCAGCTTCTCAACTGCTGCATGGGGAGCTCAGCCTGCCCAGGAACCCCAGCAGGACAGAGCAGTGTGGGTGAAACCTCCTCTGGGGTGTCCCGCTGACCAGGAAGGGGGGTGGCAGGGACCAGTGGCCGTAACTCAGAGCACACCTGAGCCATGGATCTGCACCTCCTGCTCCTCAGGGAGTGCTGATCTCCCACTGCACACCCAGCCCGTGCCAGGAGCCAAATTCAGCCCTGGGCCGTGCAGCCCTAAGCCCTGGCACGCTTGTGCCGCGTCTCTGGTGCAGGCCGAACGAACGCGGCTGTTTGCAGAGCAGGGCAGGAATGCTGGCCCTGAGCCCGTGCGCTCCGGGCCCGTCCCTTCCAGCTGCCAGCCCGCTCCCCGTGGCCTCGAGGGAAGGAAAAAGCCCTTGTGGGGGCCGTTGGGAAAAGAGAAGAGGATTTGTCGGTACAAACCTGTGAATCCACTGTGGGAGAGCATTGGCTTCCCCGTGGGACGGGCCTACCCGCGCTGACGGGGCTGCAGGAGCAGCCTCATGCCTAAAAGCTGTTACAATCCTTCTCCAACCTCTTCACCGAGGTGGTGCCTCCCTCTCCATCAGCATCACACCAAGCTGTCATCTTCCTGCAGCTCCTGCTGCCCAGCCAGGCTCTGACATGGATGTGAGCCCTGGTTTCCCAGGGTCTTGGGCTGAGGTTAGAGAGCGTGTTACGCTCTGGCTCGAGGGTGTCAGCAAGGTGCTCTGAGGGCTGCCATGGATCCTTACTTCACTAATTAGAAACAGGCAGCCACCAATAAGTTACCTGCTCTCCCCTTGACACCTGCATGAGAGAGAACCTTTCCCTCAGCCCCACTTTTATCAACCACCACCCTGCAAACACTTGGCTGGAAAAGGGTCTCTCCCCCTCTCCAAGGATCCAGCCAAGGGTGTTTTTATTTGCATTTATCATCCTGGCCATGATTAATGCCGCAAGGACTGTTGGTATTTCCTCCATGCTTCCCAATAGCCCTTTGCAAAGGGCTGGCACCAGGAGAGCAGGCTGAAAGACCTCCTGAGCTAAAAAGCACATGTCTCTACATCATGTACTCTGGGGCCAGGTTCCCAAGCTGGGGCAGCAGCAGACCTAAGTCTCTGGGTCACGGATGTCAATGAAACATCCTTCTGCTAAGCTGCCCCAGCCCCCCACCCTGCCTGCCTTGCAGCATCCGGACCTTCTCAGCCCATTCCCTCTTCCCAAAGAGGTACAAAAGCTCCCAGGACCAATTTACCCCATGTAGGCAGCAGGGAAAGCATTTAAGGCTTGGAGGTGTATCAGGGCCACTGCAAGCAGGAAAGAAAAATAAACAGGCACAGGATCTCTCAGCAAACCAGCAGCCCTGGGAAGAGAAGCCACAAGCCCGCAGTGCTAGGTGGGTTTGTTGAGCTCTGAGCATCATTTTCTCTTAGCTGCCACAGGTACAACTGCAGCCTCCATGCTGGGTACATAAACCCATCCAAAACCTGCACCTCAGCTGTCACACTTCCTAACTCATTTTTCTCCAAGCTCTCCAGTCAGTGGCTGACAGGCTTTGCCACTCCCTTGGCCAAGAAATTCCTCTCAGACAGTTTGGGTCAGGGCTGCCTTTCCCAGTCTGCTCTCCCCACTCACCTGATTGCTTCCCACTTCTCACCAAGAGGCTCAAAGCATCTGCAGAGATGCTCTGGATGTGAAGGGGTGTTTACAACCGAACCCACTCCTGCAAATCTCTTCTCCCTGCACCATCTGTACCAAAATCCCAGTGGGAACCTTGTCCCTTCTTCCCACGGTGCTTCAGTTCCCTATCCAAGCTTTGGAAATGCTTTTCCCAGGGGAATGGGAAGAACCTTTGTGGACTTTCCCTTCCTCACCTGATGCTCTGGTGTTTCATTTTTATCTGGCTCCCCTCTGTCTCCCCTGTTTGGTTATAACTGTGTCCATCTCTTCCCCACTGAGCTGATGAAAGAGCCCCTTGCTCCCCCTTCACCCTCTGATGCTCCATCACAGTGAGCCCCTGTTTTGCAGAACTAGGAATTCGATTGACTGCTGATGTTTTCAGGCTCATCTAACGACTTCCAGAGCCTTAATTTAATTTAATTACCATCCCCTTCTTATCTTAGTCATCCTGCCTGTGTTTATAAACAAAACACTGACTCCCTGCCCCACGGCTGCAACCTGAGCGCGGCACCTCCCATCTGCACAACTCATTACATTCCTCTCCTGGCCCATCTGCCAGATGTCCGCAAGGAAGCCCGTGCAAGCCGCGACTGGAAAGACAGCTCGGAGAAGACGCTGCATTAACCACTCAGCTTTCATCCGCCGGCCCACATCTCCCCCACCGCCTCCTCTGCTCCATGCCCGGGGTGAGGTATTTGGGTTGAGGTTACTCAGCCCATTCCCTGCTCTCCTGCCCAGGGTGGTGGTTCCCTCTGCTGCCAGCTCAGCCTCAGCCCTTCAGTCGGGATGCGTAGTCCAAACAGACAGCCTGGCTGGTTGATTTTGGGGAAAACCGGGATGCTGTGAACAGCCAGGGTGGTGTCTGTAAACTGCTGCCCTGCGAATATTCAACAGAGAAGACACGATCCCAGGGATCCTGGGAGTGCCCTGCTGCTGCCAGCAAGTGAGGCGCCATGGCCAGAGCTGTCACAGGAGTTACAAAGTTCCAAAATGAGCCCAGAACTGGAGGAGCAGTCACAAACCCACTGCTCCTGGGAATATTGGGGGGCCCTGCCACCCAGTTTGAGCATCTTTTTCCTGCACTATGGATGTGGGGTGAGTGATGGCACAGCTGACTCCATCCCTACCCTGTGAACTTCAAGGCCTTGTTTTTGAGGTTCTCCCCTTTCCTCTAAAGGATGGAAAAAATACCTACCCTCAAAATATGTCTCTTCCCCTCCAGGGAATCCTGATAATCTCAGCCACAGCTGAAGAGAGACCTGGAAGTCTTCCAGGAGAGCTGTTGTTTGGTGTCTCTAATGACGTTGATTTTCGGTCCTTCTAGAGCCCAGATTTCTTTGATTTTCAGTTCTTCAAGAGCCCAGATTCTGGCCAGTCTGGACAAACATTGCTGAGATAACCCGACTGTTATAAAGGTGAGGTGAGCTCCTGCTAACCAAGGAGACTCTTGTAAACACTGGAACAAGGGACTTGGCTCGAATCAGGCGTAAAAACAAACTTTGGCTTTGACTTCAAAAGCCTCAGAGTTTAAAAAGCAGTTATGATGCAACCTCCTTTGTATGGAAGCAGGGATGGCAGTGCCGGGTTCTGCTGAGGGTGGGATGGGCCAGCTGGTCCAGGGGGGCATTTGCAGGAAGTGCTGCAAGCTCAGTGTGATTCAGAGGTGGCAGGTCCAGGGGAAAGGGCAGCACACTCCCAATGTTTGCCTTCTGCCTCCTCCAACATTAATTAAGCTTCTGAAGGGGTGCCCCAGGAGTGGAGGTATGGGGGAGGAAAGAAAATATCTTGCTCTATTTTCTCTCTTTACTGCAGTATTTAAATTGCTCTCTGAAATTTCCTCTGCAGCATTCCCTGGCTGGCTGAAGCGTGGCAGAAATGCAAAGCATTTGCTTTGCCCAGATGTGGCGGGGCTGGGATGAGCCATTAGCTTAAAGCCTGGTGCTGGGAAGAGGTCTCAACCAAAATGTAAAAATCAGCCCTTTCCCCCTCACTTGGACTCCTGACAGATTTACATCCACAGGGCAGGCTCTGTGTCTGGCCACAGTTTGTGTCCGTTGGCCCAGAATACTTGAAATAATTGGTCCCTTCTTGCACAGACAGCAGCAGTAACTTTGGGCTGCTTTGTTTTTGTGACCTGCTGCTCTCACAGCACATCCCAAGTCCCAGAAGTCCCTAATTCATTTCCATGGTGGTGGGTCCAGGACAGTCATACATTCCCGGGGACCAAGGGATACCAACAGCACAGCCACAGCCAGTGTCTGACAGTATCTGTCCTGAAGATGTTTGTTTATGCCCTGCAATTCAACCTGCAGCCAGGGGAATGTCCTGGTATCTGCCATCTCAGAAGTAAAAGACATTCTGGAAAGCTTTTGGTGTGTTTGGTTGGGTAAGAGCAAGCTGACGTTTGTAAGAAGGCAATTCTTCTGTTAGACTGAGGGATAAATCAGGAAGATCAGGCTCCCTGGCAGTGGTTGGGGTTTCTTGGTCAGGTCACAGCATGGATTTAGGGGAAGATTGGTTCAAGTCACTGCAAACAAATCCTTTCCCAAGAACTGCAGCCTCCACGTCACCCGGTGTCCTCGGATGGACCACCATCCCCATGAGCAGGGGCAGGTTATACCACCAGCTCATGGAAGAGAACTGAATGGTGAGAGCCCCCCGTCCCCTGCAGCACCCAGGGAACAGCCACTCCTGCTGGGAACAGACACATGGGACCACAAACAGCTTGAAGAGACCACACACAACCGTCTTGGTGTCTGACATTATGTTCCCTGCGTGTTCACTGGGGTAACAGAGATCAGAAAACCCTCTAATGTGGCCACAGCATTGTGCTCTGCACAAGAGCAGGGCCAGAGCACTCACAGAGAGCTGTTCCCCCCGTGCTGGTCACTGGCAGGAAGGACACAGGTTTTTCCTATTACAGCTTAGTCATGGGACTAATAAAGCCTCTTTAATCATTGTTCATCGCTTGTACTCACAGGCACACAAAGGCACACTCAGAGCTGAAGTGCAGAAGGAGTCAGCACCTGGCAAAGTCATTACTGGTCAGTTTAATTTATTTCTAATCTGATGCTAAGGAGGAGAAAAAGTTAAATGCAAACTGCTGCCAAAAGAAGAGCTTGGCCCACGTTGGAGGGGAGGCTATGATGCAGGTGTGTGGAGTGGAGAGGGAAACTGAGGCAGAAGAGGGTGCCTCTATACCCAGTGGGATGGCCTAGAGGGGTGCAGTGGAGAGCCCTCACTCTTCTGGGGTTCTGAGGGGGTCTTGAGATGTGTTATAGGGCTGGAGTGTGGACAGGATACCTCAGACACAACATCCCTGTGGCTGCTTCCTCTTGCCAGGGAGTGGAAATAAATATTTCAATCAAACCCAGTTCCTTGGTACAAACAGCAACTGCCCTGGAGCTCTGTGACAAGGACCTTCTGAGGTATGCCTGAGCTGGGCTCAAAACTGCCTGGGTTTTACTTAAAACCTGTGTCCAGACTACTGAGTTTAGTGGAAATTGGAGCTGCCTAGGCCCCGTCTCCTCAGGCTCCCCACCTCTTTATTTCAGACATCCATCTATAAGTCTGGCTGCAATAAAACCTTATCAACCCATAAAACTCACCCTCCTGAGCACACATTCTGGTGGCAGGGCTGTGATAAGGGGTTCAAACACAGGAAACCGCAGAGGGAGCTCAACAGCAAAGGCACTTGAGGGAGGTCCTACACAAACAATGTCCTGCCTGTGCGCCAAGCAAGGGACAGTGCCCATCCCTGTGGCAGCATTCCATGTGTGTCTGTGGGGTGTGATGGAGATGGACTAGGGTCTCGTGGTGCTATGCCAGGCATGGTGTCCCATGGGTGACCCCTTTTGGAGCTTTGGATCCCACAAGGATTCCATCCAGGCATGCCGGGACAAGAGCAGCAGCTGCTGAGCCTGGGGTGAGCAGTGAGGTTACCTGAGGGAATCACATCTGGCAGAGTCCAGTGGAACTTTTTCTCTTCCCCTTTTATTTTTTTTTTCTTCTGGAATATCACATAAAGTTCAGCAAATATTATTCAAATATTTGTGAAGTCAAGGCTGGTATCCTGACTGTCTGACAGCAGCTTCCTTGTGTCCTTTCTCTGAGCTCGGAAAGATCAACCCATCTGAAAGGAAAATACCTCAGTGACATGTTTACTTTTTTCACAGCTTGTTTTCTTGCCTGGATAGGAAAGCCTGAGGCCATCAGTGTTTAAATCTGGGTTTAAAACCTGCCAGCCTGTTGTGGGCTGGCAGGTGGAGGCACAGCCACAGCATGCAATAATCCCTCACCCTGAGCTCCCAAATATTCTCTGCAGAAGGTAAAGATTTCATGGCAGTCCGTGAAGGGGGATGGGCTGTTCCAGTCTCTGTTTAAATTTTTCATTTTCATAAATTTTCTCCATTTAAATTTGACCTTAGTGTTCATTCCAGCCCAAAGTTATATCCTTTTGTATTCATTCATTTGATCTTATCCTGTTTTTCCTGTTGGCCCAGGAAACCCCCTCCCCTCTCAATCCTGATATTTAGTGATATAATCATCATCACCCAAAACTTTTCAGTATACAGTGCTAAAATAAATAACAAAAAATAATACAAAATAAACTGAGCTTCTCCACCCTGTCTGCATAAGCAACATTTCCAGGCCCTGAATCACTTTGGGGGCACTTTTCCTGGACACTCCCAATGGGCCACCCTCCTCCTGGCAAAGGGACACCAAAGCTGGGGACATCGCCCTCCCTGCTCTCACCCCATTGTCACAGCCACAGGAAATACACCCTCCACCTCATTTGAAATCACAAATCTGAGGACTGGCCCTGAGAGCCTGGATTACCCCTGAGGGACCACAGAAACATTTTTAGAGGTTGTCCCACTAAAATAAGGCTAAAAGTCATGGTTCTGTTGTGGCTTTCATATATTTTCCTTTCCAAGAAAGAGGTTGTCCCATCCTATAAATTACACCTTCCCTTTTCCTAGAATCTCTTTGTACTAAGAAAGGCAATTCTGGCTTTCACCAAGCCAAGTGATCTGGCTTACTTTTTAGCAGCTGTCTAAAAATGTTACTGGAAGGGTTTTATTATTTCCCTTAACAGATAAAACTGGGGAGGCTCAAGAACCAATCACTTTGCAACCCCACTGTGAACCCCACGCACTTCCCCAGGGCAGCTGCACCTCCCAGCCCCGTTTGTCCTCCCACCAGGTGAGCTGGGATGGATTGTTAGAATTTATCATTGTTGCATTGTTAGAATTTATCAATTTATCTGAGCAGCAGACTCCTTTCCAGCTCTATTTGTACCACAGCCTAACGCCAAGTCAAACCACACAACCAAGGCTGTGGCATTGACAAGATCCTCTTTATCAATCCAAATCCTAGCCTTGTAGAAATGAAGAGGTTAGCAGAGGTCTATTTTCATCATTTTCTGGGATTGGCATCAGTTACATCCCTCTTTTAATTAACTGCATGTTGCTTTGTATTCAAAGCCATCTCAGTATTTCAGCAGTGATGGATGCCAAGCTGGCAGCCTCCAAATAACCCAAGGGGCCTCATTGCCCTTTGCAAAATACTGCCTTCTTTCTGGAGCTCCTCTTACAGCCTGAATATAGGAGCAGGGTTTGGGTCTGGGACACCAAAACACCCACACTGCCCTTCAGAGCACGGGGCCACATCCCTGTCCTGAGGTGGGCCCTGCTGGGTCCTCCTCCAGGCATGGCCCTGGGGAGCAGGACCAGCAGCACGTGGTGCTGTGGAGAGGGTCTCACTGTTCTTTGGCAGCTGTTTTTCTTTGTGAGGGGGGTGAGGATTTGAACTCAGCCTGTCCCAAGTGTCGCTCCCAAGCATTAATCTAACAGGGTGCCTCTGTTTCCATGACCCTATTTCCACCCTCAGCGTTACACTCCACTCCAGCTCCATGAGCTGTTCCAGATGTTTTGGAAAACCCCTTGCAGTTTGGTAAAAGCTCCAGAAAACAAGATAATTTCTCCCATCAGACAGATCTAAAGGAGGAGGAGGAGTAGCAGCAGAGGATGCGAGGAGCAGAGTCATGTTCGGATAACATCTCCCCAGGCTACAATCCACATCAAGTACAAAACAGGATTGATGAAGTGCTGAGGCAGGTCAGAGCTACCACAGATCTCTCTTGGAGATGGAGGCCAAACCCCTTCAGTCCTTGTCCTTTTCCACCAGTGGAAGTTTTGCCCCTGACTGCAGCAAATGGCATTTCCCTCTGAGCCTGCTCCACAGCCCTGAGGGGTTGGAAACCCACCATCAGCCATGTCAGGAGCAGGGAAGATGGATACAGCACATTCTGGAGTTGTAGCTCTGTCCTCAGCTCCTGAGCGTGCCTTGGCTTCTCCTGAGCTACTGAGATGCAGATGGGATTCAACCCCAATTCCCAGAGCTGCTCTATGAGCAAGAAAACTGCAGCCAAAGCGTGGGTGGGTCTGGGTGGAGCCTTCTGTGGATTAAACCCCTTGCTGGACCCCTCCATCCCCCCACACTGTGCTCTTCCTGCCAGTTTGTGTCCCTTCCTCTTGCTGAAACCTTGCACTAACAAATGTTTCATTCATAAAGCATCCCATACCTCCAGTGCTGAAATTCTCACGCTCTACTTAGTTCTATCCATAACTATATAGAATCAAATTATGTATAAACCCAGCACCAGAAATAGAGAGGGACTGAATCAACAGCCTGGATTCAGCCTCCACCCAAGGCAAGAGTCACTGGAAGCTGGACCTGCCTCCAGACTTTGTGGCTGGAGCCTATCTGCAAATCTAAAAGCCAAAATGAAAATAGAGAAGAAACCAAATAACATGGCATCTCCTCCTCTTGACCACAGGCTCCCTGGGGCAGGGGCTGTGTGTTTGTTTGTCTCAAGAACAATTTCACTGTCTGCAGATGAGGAGCTGCAGCAGGGTCAGGGAGTCTCGCTGCGGGAAGGGGCAGAGAGGAGCAGAGCTCACGAGGGGAGGTGGGCTGGTTGCTCCTCCAGCTCCGGAGGCAGCAGGATGGGCAGCAGCAGACATGGCTATAGGGCAGGAGATTATTCCCCCTCTTCAATCCTCAGCACTACTGTGAGCCCCAAAATCTCCAAAAAATGTGGTACCAGTGGCCATCACCTCCTTGGCTCCCACCTGGCTCTGGGGTGTGACAGCAAGGCAGCTACTCCTGGACAGTGGCTGGGGAAGAGGAGGGAGGGGAGGCAGGCAAAGGAGACAGGCATTTGGGCAAAGGCACCTCCCAGCCCCTGGGCAGGTCAGGGACTCAGGAGGCTCATGGAGCCTCTGGTCCTTTCCAGCTGAAACAGTCACCTGGGACCTGAGGAGCTGCCACTCAGCAACTGGAACCTGTGCCTCTCCTGTGCCTCTCACTGTGAGCTATCCTGGTCACATCAGGAAACAAATGCACTTGCTTCCCTAAATGGGAGAAGGTTTTTTGTCATCGTCGTCATTTTTCTAGTTTCGATCTTTGTTAGCAGCCCTTCCTCTTCCTCCCTGCTCTCCAAAATAGTAAAAAGCTGCGTCCTCCTCCCCAGCTGCCTCTTGTAGGTTGCTGCAACACCCAGCACTTCTCCTCAGCCGCCAGTAGCAAAGGTCAGAGCCCATGTGGAGGGGACCAGTGCTCCAAGCTCAAGGGTTTGTTGGCTGGGTGGCCTGGAGCAGATATGTGTGTGGTCTTGCTGGTGCTGGTACCTTTGGATGTGTGCCAGGCCCTGCCAGGCCAAAAATGTCCTTCCTGCCACTCACCCCTGTGTCCTCCCACCTTCTCCCAGAGCCTGGGATGGGGAGTGGACCCTACATCCCTTCTTCTACCGTCACTTCACCCTCTAGTGCAGCAGGGCAGATGATGAGCTGGTGCTTCAACAGGACCAAGAGAAGGAAGCAGAGCTGGTGCAAGGAGTGGGTCAAATACTCAGAGGTGGAGGAAGGACATGCTCTGACTCCCACAGCTGCAAGCCTCTCAGCCTCTAAACTGTTTTCATCGACCAAACCCAGAGTTCCTCCCTAACAAATGCCTCCAAACCCCCTCTAAGCTCCCTGGTGGTCTCCTTGGGGTGGAGTTCACACTTCTATCAGCAGCTCCAGGAGGCTGGTGTGATGCCATCTATTGTGTCCCAGCACTGCCCACCCCTGATCTGCCTGGAGGAAAAGCTGCCCATCCTGGTTGGAGGCAGCACCATCTTTGCCACCCTGATGGATGGTGGCTCTTGGACAGAGCTCCCCCGGCTGGGTTCCTGCTGGGAAAGCGCTGTGCTGGCTCTGGCCTTGGCACATCTTCCTCCTGAATAAGTATTATTTGCACTTTTCTGTGCCTGGGCAAGGTCACTCAGGGCTGGGCTGAGCAACTGGATGGAGGAGGCTGAAATGTTTGTGGTACTGATGGTCTCATTGTTTTCTTCTTTTTAGAGTTTTTCTGCCTCCTTTGGTGGCAGTCACCATCTAACCCCAAACTGGACCTGCTCTAGGACCCAGCCTTTGGTGCAACTGTTTTCAGGTGTGAGGAGGATATCAAACAAGGGCATGGAAAATTTTCATGATGTCAGAACCTGACTGTGACCCCTTATGTTAATAAATTTCAATAGAAAATGATGAAAAAGCAGGACTACATAAATTCCAATGTTCCCCAGACCTGAACAGTCCCATGAGACCCTCCAATAGCCAGAAGGGCTCCAGCACACAAGAGACACCTGTGGCTGGCTGCTCCCTGAACTCCAGAGCATCCCCAAAACCTCACAGGTTGCCTCCCTCCCTCTTTTCCACCGCTCCAGGCTTCACTCTCCTCTGCATTTTCTCCAAACCCACCTGCAGGCGCACGACTGCGGCTCCGGCCCACGCGCTGCTCCCCGGGGCAGGAGCACAGCCTTTGATACGTGGAGCGTGGCCCGCCTGTGCCGTGCTCAGGCCTGCTGCCGTGTGGGCTCCCTGGCCAGGGGGCTGGCACGGAGCTTGCAGGGGGAGCTCTGGCAGGAGATGGTCGTGCTGGTACTTGTGCGTGCAGCCGAGCGCAGGAGCAGAGCACACGGCCAAGCTGCAGCCCCTCCAGTGATGTGCCTCGTCCTCCCCCTCTGCTCTGGGGCAGTAAATCATTCAACATGGAATAAGAGCTGCTCAAACCAAGGAAGAATGGCTCCCAGAGACAAACCTCACCTGGGAAGCACTTCTGAATTGGCAAGAGTTAGCAGTGGGGGATGAAAGGGGATTTGACACTGCTGACGCCACTCCTCAGGAACCAGGGATTCAACATAAAAGTGAGCAGGGAGAGTTCATACATAACCTCCCTCTTCCTGAGGATCTGTCATTGCTGTAGCTCTGAGCCAGAGACCACCAGGGAGGGACAAGCAGTACACCCACAAGCCAGCTCTGAGGAGCACGACGGGGCCAAGTGCCAGCTCTCCTCCTTCTCCATCAATCACCAGGAAAAGGGAGACAGATGTCTCCCCGAGGAGTTTGGAAGGTATCATCAAGGAGCAGGATAAATCAGGTCCCTGCATATACAACAGGCAATTATTTACAGATCATCAAATATTGGCTCTAAAAACCCCAGGCATTAAATACCAGCCTGTGCCAGGTTGTGTGTTTGCCTTCTGCCTGCACCTCACAGAGCAGGAGCGGTGGGTGATGATCAGCACCAGCCATGCCTCAAACCAACCACTCCTTGCCAGCTGGAGTCACTGGTGAGGGCAAAGGGGCCTACTCCGACATGGTTTCACCACCTTCTCCCTGGTGAACTGAGCAGGAAAGGACAGTCATGGTCCACCAAGCCTGGCAGGATAACAGTGCAGCAGGTATGGTACAGACCCGCTGGGATGTGCTGGCTGCAGGGATGTTGTGTTGTAGCACATATAGCTGCCCCAAGCCAAAGAAAGAGGGGTAGGAACAACCTGATCTCAGCCACTCTCTGCCTCAAGGCTTTCACTTCTGGAAGTCCCTGGCTGAGTTCCTGGCTGAGCCTGGCCATCCCCTGACAGGAGCAGCAGCAAGGTGGCAGCAGGCAGTGCCTGGCGGGATGCCCTTATAAGAGCAAACTCGAGCTCCCGATCATAAACGAAACCCTCCTCTTTCATTTACTCATCTGACCTGGTGGTGCTGGGACTGATAATGCTGGTTTCCTTTTAAGCAGAGGCCAGTCATAAACAAAATAAACCAGGCATGCTTTGTGTTTCCACTGCCTTGCCTTTCATCCCCGCTCCTCAAAGCTGCGGAAGGGAAGTCCTGAGCGGGGAGCAGGAGCTGTGCCGGGGACAGCAGCGGCTCCAGACTTGGCCTCAGTTGCACTTGTGTGGGTTCATGGCCCTGTTGAGGGGTAGGATCACCTTCCCCTTTCCACCAGTGTGGGGAAAGAGCAACGAGAGGCAGAGACTTCACTCGCAATGAGTCGCATTTGCGGCACTGTCCGGGACAGAATTAGGCTCCTTTTCTTACCATCCATAAGAACAAAAGCAGAAGTCCATATCCAGCAGCTACTCAGACAGCTGCTGGGGTAGATAACATACCCTTCCCTTCCCCAGCACCAGTGCCTAAGTGGGAGGATGATGGGACACGCTAACAGGAGGGCAAAGAGTGGAAAATCTGACAAACACTTTGTTCCCAGAAGCTGCCAGCGCTCTCGTTAGCGGGGCTGACACGGCAGCGAGGGCAGGAAGCTCAGCCCTGCAGCGTGTGCCGGGGTGTCAGCTTCCCCCTGTTGCTCTTGCCACCTTACAGGGTGTGATGTTTTCCTTCGGTGCTCTCTGATGAGCCGCCTTGGGATGCTTGGGCTGAGCAGCTGCAAGGGGCTCCTGCCAGAGAACCTGGAGTCTCCTTACAGCAGGGACGAGAGCTGCAGGCTGCAGCACTGACCCCTGTCCCAGAGCAGCAGCAGGTGTTGCATCAGACTCTTCCTGAGTTAGAGAAGAGTTAGAGTTAGAACCATGTGTGAATTTTGTTATAATTTATCTCAGAGATTTGCCTGCACTCTCCAGCCCTCTCCTGGTCAGTTCCATAAAGCACAGCAGCATGAGATCACAGAAACAGAGAGATACCACAGTCTGTGGCACCAAGGTTTAACTCACAAAGGTTTTATAGTTATTTTCTCTCCCGTACTAAGCCTGGAGGAACATTCACACCGTCCAGCCCTGGCACAGCACTGACATGGCCAGTCCATCGTAGACAGCAGTGCTGAAGAGACGTCCCAAGTTATTGCAGAGCCATAGATCTGGGGTAAAGGGAATGGGGGAGAGCCAGCAAAGCAACACCCCAAACCCTTCCTGGGGTAACACATTCCTACAGCAGCATGGCTGGAGCACAGGGCTGACCCCTGTTTGCACAGGGGAGTTTTAGGAATTCCCTCAAGAGGATGAAATGGCTGCAGAGGAGGTATAAATACTGCCAGGCAGCAGATAAGCAAGTCTGGAGAGGCCTTGCACAGAGGTGTGCACTGGGGAAATCATAGCCCCTGATTTGGTCAGGGGGGAAAAGACTCTGGGTGGCCTGTCTGGATTTGGGGTGACCCAGACTCACCCCTTGAGAAGGAGCTGAGCTTGCATGGACACAACCTGCTCTGCAGTGCCCAAGCCTTACCCCCATCCACTGATACCATTAACATGATTACTATAAACTTGAAACTCTTATTTAACTTGCAAACCCCTCCTTTCCTATACACAGGACAGCAATTCTGCTTGGTTCTGCCCACCATCACTGTGAGTATCTCAAAAGCTGCCCCTTCTCCCTGCAGTCCCTTGCCGGCAGCAGAAATGAGCAGGAAGAGATGATTTGAGGGCTGGAAACACAATATTGGGTTCATAAGAAGGGGAAAGATGCAGCCCGACAGATTGGAGACACCCATGTCCATCATCCTTCAGCAGCCCAAGGTGTGACAGGTGGGATGTCCTGTCCCCGTCCTTCCAACACCACCTCGGCTGCTCAGGGCTCCCTTGCACGTCCCAATGCTGCCATCTGTAGCACAGAGCTCTGCTCCTGCTCCCCAGCACAGCGCCTGCAGAGCCGGGAGCAGAGCCACGAGACCAGGGCAGAGCTCAACTTCACAAGGCCTGGTTTTGTGAGAGTCCAAATGGAAAGTCCCAAATCCTGGGACTTGGCTTTTTCAGTCCCAAGAGAGGCTGTTGGCTCCTATGTCTGCTGAATTGCATTTTCAATTGTCCACCAAGGGCACCAGAGCCTGGAACAGCAGTTATCATTCTGCTTATCTGCAGGAAATAAAACAAACATTAAATAATTCCAGCGCTGAGGCCTATACACTAAGGAGGTTTTAGTCCATGAAAGCCATGGATTCCTGTAAGGCCAGCCAAGGACCATCACAGCCTCCCATGCATACTGAGACAGGGACAGTGCTTAATGTTTTAAGAACATTTACACTGTGAAAAGGGGTGGGGGTGATGCACAACCATCCCTTCCTTCCCTAGCTTAGTTTCATCGCAGCACACGCTGACTGCCAGTGTGAAAACACCTCATCACCGAAATTCATTTCATCGTTGCTCATTTCTTGGTGCATTTCCATGTCAGGAAATATTGGACAAAGGCTCACTCACCCTGCTCCCAAATCCCTGTATTGTCCCCAGCAGGGAAGGGAAATGCAGAACCGAGGCATGCTGAGCTCAGCACAGCAGCATCCCGAGCCTCGCCGGCCCCAGGGCGCCACGAGGGAGAAAAGCCGCTGTGACAAAGCTGGCATCAGCTCATTTCAGGCCAGGCTGTGACTCACAAAGAGAGAAAAAAAGAAAACAGGGAGAAAAAGCAATTTCCAATGGTCAGGGTGTAGCTGAGCCCCTGCCGGAGGCACCACTGAGGTGGATGTGACTCCTGGTATCTCCCTCAGCTTTGGGAGTCCCCATCTTTCCCCCGTGCCTTAAGCACATGTGAGTCCCCTGGATGACACGGCTCCATCCCGTCAGAGGCAGGGCCGCGGCAGCCGCGGGGCTGGATCGGTCCCGCACGCTGACCGGGCTGACCCTGCCGCGCCCAGCGGGATTTGCTGCTCCGCATCCCGGCCGTGCCTGGCGGCTCTGAGCGCAGCCCTCAGCCCGCTGGTGATGCCAATCCCTGCCCACGTGGGCTCCGGGCCGGCAGCGTCTATAAAGGTCCCTCTGTGCGTGCAGCCGGGCCTGGCTGTGCCGCGGGGCTGGCGAGCGATGGCGTTGCGGGTAAGCGCTGGGGACAGGACGTGGCGCTGCCTGGGCTGTGTGGGGGGACAGCACGGCTCGGGCAGGGGGTAAAGGAAAGTGGAAGAGAAGGGCCAGACAGGTAGAAATCCTGAATAACACGGGGGTGTTGCTTTACAGTGCTGCTCCTCTATGTCAGTCTGGTCCAGGCTACTGCAAAACTGAGTTTCACAGTGCCCAGTAACGGGCAGTAGGACAGATTTTCATCCTGGTTATATCAGATCTGGGGTAGTGCTGCCCTAATGGCAGCAATTCTCTCTTGAAGGGCTTTAGCTGAGGCCTGTGTGTTGCCCTCCATCTGTGCTGGGACAGCCAGCAGCAAAGAGGGAACAGTCTTTCCTGTGCATGGTGTCTCTTGCTGGGGTTGGTGTAATGATTAAAACCTAAGGGTCAGGACAAGGTGAACCTGGGTGCTGCCATCACCACTTGCTCTGTGAATCCAGAGCTCTGTCAGCTCCAGCAGCTGTCTGTGCCTCACAGGGGTGAACACTGCTCAGAGCCTCTCAGTGACCAAGTCCCAAAAGCTGCCCTCCTAAAGTAGCCAGGCACGAGGGTACGAGGTTGGTCATCACCAACTCTTGCCCAAATGTCTCAGCTCCTGCCCAAAAACATGTATATCCCAAAAAAGCATTGGAAATAGGAACTTAGGACAGAGAAAGAAGCAAGGGAGTTGAAGTCCTGAGTTATAGGAAGGGAAAAACAGGCACACAGCTGGCAGTGGAAATACCAAGGCTGGGGAAATTTTCCTAATATAAGCAATAAGTTTTTGAGATGAGATGCTTAGAAATGCAAGATCATTAGAGTGCTAAAAAAAAAAAAAGGGGTGAAATGGCAAGAACTTCTTATTAAAATGAGTTATTTAATAAAGTATGAATTATTCAAAAAGGAACATTTTCCAGCTCATTTTATGCAAGTTTAACCTTGGAGATGGGAAGAGCTCATGGAGCAGGGGATCAGGCAGGAACTTGTGGGAAGAGTCAGCCTTGTAGTACTGGATGAACTCGAACTAGATGTCACTTTACACCTGTTCCTCTGCTTCAAAGCATCCCAAAGTTTTCTGCTTCAGATTTTGTATTGTTCAGGTGCAGAGAGAAGCAGAATATCTTTGTGTCCTGACAACAATGAAGGCATTCAAGTTCTTCTTTAATTTTTGCTCTCTGATCCTGCTCAGCTCTTTACAAAAGACTTCGGGGACAGCAAATCCCATCTCATCAACTGGATGTCATAGAGACTTGCTTTCATATCAGTTTAGAGTCTCTGAGATTATTTAGGAGTGAGAAAAAGATGGAGATAGAGAGTGTGCCTGGTGGGAAGGGGAGAGAAAGAAGATTACAATGAAAATGTGAGAAAGAATTGTAAGGACTGAGTGGGGCAGTGCATCTCTGCCACCTTGCTGTGTTCTCCACCTTGTCTGCAGTTTGAGGCCCTGCACCCAGAGGGAATCTGTCCCGGATGGAGCATCGTGGTCAAGGGTGAGACCAGTTCCAGTTCAAGCATGTAAGGACATGCTCTGCTCCCAGCTCTCCTGGCTCACAAGGGCCAGAAATATCGTTCACAGCTCTCCATCCCTTTTCTCTCACTGTCTCAGGTTTGAAATTAATTTGCTCTCTGATCCTGGAGACCAAATCGCTCTCCACTTTAACCCTCGCTTCTCCAGCTCCAGAATTGTCTGCAACTCCTTCCTCAACAGCCACTGGGGGCAGGAAGAGGTTAACAACACCTTCCCCTTCAAAGCAAAGGAGCCCTTTCAGGTAATGCTGTGCCACCCCACAAGTGTCCTCAGGCGTAACAGGAATAACCCAGCCAAAATTGGGGTGCTCCACATTGCCTTTCCTGCCAGCATCATACCCAGCAACATCCCCTCTCTGGCCTTGTTTCCTGTTAGGAATTCTGTTATAACCTGGTGATTTATAACCAACTCTGGCACAGACATGCACAGCTCCAGCAATAATCCCTGGATGCTGCAGTTATTTTCTATTTAGGCTTTGCGTTAATAACCACCAGATTTTGTTATCATGAAACAAAAACTCAGTTATTCCCTCTTTTTGCTCAGAGTGGGGGTGAGCAGTGTGTGTGTCAGCTCTGTCAGGATTTGAAGTGGGTGGACAGATCCAGCAGCTCCCTGACATGATGGAAGCAAGGTCCAGTAAGGCCACATAAACATAACATAATCTTTCTTTCAGGTTGAAATCTACTCTGACCAGGACTATTTCCACATTTTCATCAATGAAAACAAAGTCTTGCAGTACAAGCATCGGCAGAAGAATCTTTCATCCATCACCAAGCTGCAGATCCTCAATGATATTGACATTTCTTCAGTGGAAATCACTGAACGAGGTCTTTAACAGAGATCAGAGCTGGGACTCTCTCACAGACCATTCCCCCTTAAGCTTCTGATTCAGCCAAGGATCATTTCCTCCCCGCTTCTATGCCACCAGCAACCAGGGAGATAGCCACGTGTCCTCACAGTGGAAGGGATGGTCATTCCCATCACAAGCCACTAAGACATCAGCCAGCCCACTGCTGACCACAGCACAGCCCATCAAAGACCTTCTGCCCCTACACCTTAGGGTGCACAACAGGCTTTGTAGGTCTGATCATCTTTGCTGCACACCAAAATCTGTCTTGAGCGGTTTGGACACCTGAATATTACCTTAGAAATTGTGTTTGCTCAGGAGTAGGGTGTGAATGAGCACCAGTCCTCAGCTGGGCATGTGGGGAATGTGCATGTTCGGGGTGGAAAGGGAGGTTTCTTTCCAGGAGCTGGGTAAGAATGATACCAGATTTGCCAATAAAATCAACCAAGGAAATGCCTGCTGAGACATCCCTCCCTGGGCAGATCAATCTCATCATTCATTCCCTGCCAGTCCAGGCACTTGGCATGAGCAAGGGCTGGTGACCGGGCAGGAGGACACTGTTGGGGTCTGTGTGATTTTGGCACTGGGAAAATTCTACGTTTTTGTTCTGAGGGCTAATGCAAGGTGAAGGTCCCTGGTATGCAGAACAGTGTGATAAGATTCAACTTGCCAGGTGTTGCCAGGAATTCCTTTCATCAGCTGAGAAATGTTTGCTCAGCTCTACTCCTGCCAGCTCCAGGCTTCTCAGACAGACCCCCAGAGTGATGTGGTGTGTCAGAGAAGGGCAAGAGCTTGAGGAGACTCATGAAAGGACATGGCTCTTCCACCATGCACCAGAAATGCAGCTGGACTCCAAACAAAAGGAACTGGGTAAACGAGAGTCTAGAAATTTTGATAAGCTTGGAATGAAGAGGGTGCCTGGGGATATGCATGGATAGCCTCTGGCTTTTCTCTGCTTTATTGTTTTCTTTTCTCTCTCTTTTTAGTTTCAAAAGCAATCCACTTATCCCTTGCACCCTCTTCTCTTTTCCAGCCTCTTCCTTGGAGCACAACATATCTCTGACTCCTTGGCCAGGCCACAGCAGAGTAGAAGATGTTATTTTCACTTTGTTTTAATTACACGCATCATAAACAGCATAATGTCACCGTGCTAAATCTGAACAGGAACTTATTCCAAAAATGCAATTACAGCTGCCCTCTAATCACTCCTTTGTTCCTCAGATATAAGACAGAACACATTCCTGATGGAAAAGGCAAAGATGATCCTGCCTTGCCAGTCCTTTTCATTGAGGAGAAATCACTTAATAAGAAGTCAGCCCTGATCCATCCTTGCCTTTGGATGAGATCTCTGAAGGTTGCAGCTTTGCTCCAGCCTTTTCTCAGTGCTCAAACTGGCCATTCTCAATGCTTCCTTCTATTTTCAGTTTCAAGGACTTGTGGGGAAGAGGTGGGTGTAGAAAATCACAACACATGATGCCATAAACCTGGCATTTATGAACCTGTTAAGAAGTTTGCAGTGTTTTTTTCCAGACTATCAAGAACACTACAGGGAAACCATCCTGTTCTTGTAGCAAAGGGCTCATTTGTAACACAAAACAGTGCCAAATGGTACCTTTTCCCTCCAAAAAGAGCACAAAACATATTTTGGAAATGGCAATGGTCTTGATGGCAAGTCAGGAAAGTTGGAGATGGTGAGACTTCCTCTGGCCTGGAATAAATCCATCACCACTGGGACAAGAACATCGACTCCAATTCTGGTTGTCATGATGTAACCCCAGGCTTCAACAAACTTTGCTCTCATGGCCGTGCCTTCAGCAAAACAGGCACAAAGCCAGACAAAGCCAGGCCTGCTGGGATCTCTGTGTCATCTATCTGATAATGCTGAGCAGCATTTGTAAGAAATTGTCTTTTCTATTTGTGCTTTTTTTGGGGGCTGATAAAGACAGATCATTTTTCACGGAGGAAAAATGACGAAATGATTTATAAGGGTAATGCTTTGTACTTATATGGCCACCAGCTGCATCCATGGCCACTGCTGCAGAAACACCCCATAATTCCATTGTTCCCCAGAAACAAGCACAAAGGACCACAGACAAACATTGCAAAAACATTTCAAGTACAAATAAATAAAGAGATGCCACAAAAATCAGGCAGAGACAGAGATTATGCCCTGACTCCTGGACACTTCCCCCCCAGCTCCTGCCAGCAGCTGATCTCACTCCATTGCCATCTGCACCAAGAGAGCCCCATCTCTCCTGACACATCCCCAGCTCTGCTGCTGCCTTCAGGGTTTTATCTGCTGCCTCCTCCAGCCAAAACACAGCCAAGGGTGAAGGGGGCAGAAGAGCAAGAGAGGTCTGGGAATCTACAGAGCCCTGCTGAAAGCAAAACTTCAGGGCCTGCTGTTTATAGCTGTTTTGCACAGTTTTATGGGGAATGAGATGCCCTCCAAATCTGTGAACCTCACCTGTCCCTTGAGGAAAAACTCCAGAAAAAAATTAAACCCTGCAATTACAATGGTCAGTTAAACTCTCTGGAGCAGGCCTGGCACACCTGACTTGCAGAGAGGCACCATGTGCTGGTATTGTGGGGATCAAAGGGAACAAAGGAATCCTTCTTCCAAATTTCAATCAGCCTTCCTGTTCATGACCTGGGGGTTGAAACTGGGGGATTAACTGATAGAGACAAGCCCAGGGTGTTTTTGAAGAGTGGAGCCTTTTGAAAGGGAAGGGGCTGCAGCAGCTGGGGGTGCAGCACTGGAGGATTCCACCAGACTTTCACTGCCCAACCTCAAGGTCAAGCTCTGTATTTTTGCTGTGGCCAAGTTCTGCAGAGGAGGCAGCTGGAATATTCCAGAGAGAACATTGCTGTGGGATGGGATAGGGACTGTCCTAGTCAGGATCTGCAGACAAAGCAGCAGTTGCTCCTTGTAAGGCATATACAAACCAGGAAGGGATACCTGGGAAAGAGAGACCTCTCTCAGGGGACAAAACTGACAGAAGTGATGACCTCACATGTGGGCTCCCCCTTTCCCACCAGTTCTCCTCATTTGGACTGGATCTGCAGAGCTCAGAAATGCTCTGGTTCTTCCCCAGATTGACAAGGGGAAAGTCAGGATCATAATCCTTCGTGCTTGAGCTGTGCCAGAGCTCCAGGGGCCGAGGGCCCCTCTGGCAGTTTCACAGATCTCCTGTGGAGCACCTGCTGATGCGTGACCAGAGCTGCTCCTCGGTGTCACTGACAGCACTGGCAATCACCACACACCCCAGCAGCAAACTCCAGCAATTTCCTCACAGGCTGGTGAGCAAACAGCTCCCTCATCAGCCACAGTCACATCCCACCAGCACAGCAGCAGCCTGGGGACATTGGGCTGACTGACACCACCGTGCCAGCCATAGCAAGTGACCATGGAGAATCAGCCTGGGTCCTGCCTGGAGGCAGGAAAGGTGTGGGGGGAAAGGGCAAGGACTTATTGCCAATGAAGTGACAAAAACTTTTAGAGAAGTTCTAAAAAAGAAGAAAGTCACATAGGCTTCATCTGCCCCATACTCACTTTGCAACTTGATACCCCTGAACAAAAAACCAAAACCTACCAAATTTGATGCTGAGGGTTTAGCTACTTCCTCAGTGCTAGAAGGCAGCTATGATGAAGAAAGGCAGGAGGAGGGTAGTTATTAATCATTTGACTAAAAATTCCCTTTCTCCTCCATTTCGATGCCCCCCTCAGCATCTCCTGATGGACAACAGCTGGGCTGCAGCAGAGATCTTCTCTCCAGTCCTACTGAGCAGCTGTGTTGTGGAACAGCTCAGTGACCCTGGCCCCTTGTCTATGGCATCTCTAATTTCCCCCATCCCCCAAGGGCTGCTTTCCCAGTGCAGAAACACCTGCTAGAAGTGCAGACCTTATCAGCAGTGACTTTCTGAGTCCTTATCTAAGAGGCTGCTTATTCAACCCCTGTAGGCTGTCAAACTCCTGAAATGCTCAGGAGTCACAGCTGTTTGCTGGTAGGACTGAGGAACACGGAGAACAAACATTCAGCCTTTTTCTGAAGAGTGTGAGGAAAATAAAACAAGAAGAAAGGAGTAGTAACTCTGAGTTCTGGTGGGGAAGAGGAATTTCTGAGGCTACAGGCAGCCCCAGAATGCAGCTAGAAAAGAATTTCTGCTGGAAAGCAAATGGGATGTTTCTTTCCTTGCAATTAAAGTGAGCTTTGTAAACCCATTTTCCCTCACAGCAGCTCCATCCAGAGCCAGCTCAGACAGAAAAACACACCTCCCAGCCCTTATTTTGTATGCAGTGTGGCAGGTACCAGCTCCAGACATGAAAGGCTGGACAGGGATTATTTTCTGAAAGAAAGGCTCTGGTCTAGAAGTTGAAGAATTGGAAGCTGATGGTATCACTTTATTTGGCAGCTGAGTTATTGTGCATCAATACTGCCTGAGGAAAGGGTGACAGAAATTAGCCTGATGCCCAGATTTTCTGGTCCTCCAGTCCCACAATCTGTCCGAGACCCTCTTGCCAAAGCTAGATGCAATTTATCATGTTATTTCTTCAAGCTACAGGGACATCAGTAGCCAAATCTCTGGTTTTAGTGGCGCACAAGACAACAGCCTACAGAGATCTGGATGTTTTCTCTGCACCATCACATTCTTGTAAGATTTTGGGGTCTTAAAAAGCACTTATAAAGACCTGAGTAAACTATAAAGAGACGTATCATAATGCCCTTGTGCAGGTGAGGGAACCAAGGCACTTGCAGGAATTGAGAGCAGAAAAGGAAGGAGGGAACCAGGTGTTTTTGTCTCCAGCCTGGTGCTCTCACCCTGCAGCTCTTGGCCTAACTCTGGACCCTATGGGTAGGTTGGGCTGGGACTTGTCATCATCTATCAGGTGTTGCCCCAAGCCTTAATGAGCCAACAGGCCCCATGCTGAATCCCTCCATGTTGCACAGCTGAGCCAGGCCTTTGTTTTCAGTGAGGCTGCAGAGCAGCTCACCAGCCCGAGTTCCCATCCTCCTGTACACAGACACCATCGCTCTGCTCTCCCACACTAATCAGCATTTTTCTAGCTTGTTTCGTGCTCCAGCCCACAAAATGATGAAAGAACCACCAACAAACCCTTCATTTTCCTCCCCTTCTTTGATACATCCCTTTTCCAAAGGCTTAACAACTGCTGTGTGATCTATGGCATGAAAATCTTTCTGGTTTCAAAAACTGGGACTAAAACTGAGTTGCAGCTATTTCACCTTGTCACCTCCTCCGCCTTTGCACCGAGCTGCAGCTATTGTCAGCTTTCATTTCCTGAACTTACTCTGAGCTGTGAACACACACTGGAAGCAGAAAGACAGACACAGTCAGTGGTGATGAGAGGGCAGTGATTGTACTTCCAGTAAATTGCCTGAGCCTTTCCACATGAGTCACTGCACAGAGAGAGGTGAGGCATTAGGGAGAAAAAAGTTTACAGCTGATCCCAACAAGTGTTTAACAACCCCACAAAGCTTCTGCCTGCCTGGTTTTCTTTAGTTATGGGGATTCCTTCTAAAAGGCTGCTGAGAACAAATAACTGCTCACAGTTTATCTTATACCATCAAAACACTGGAGAACATTCAGAACTAGGATCACATCTCTCCCTGTTTCCCAGCTGATCCTCTCTTGAATGCAGAGAGCACAAATCCTAAGAATTTCCTGACTGCAAGTATGAAATATAGGAAAGCTGATTTTTAGACATATAATACTTGACTGATCACTAAGCCCTTGTTGCAAATGGGCTTAAGTTCTAATTCTTATTGCAACCTGATCCCTGAGGTATCTGCTTTGTGACAGCTACTGACAAAGTATCACCTAGGCTGAGAGCAAGTTATTTCACTCAGAAAGACAAACTCCCTCCTATTGTATTCTCTAAAATCTTTATCTTCTCTCTAATACTAGCAGATCTGGGCCCTGAGAGTGTTTTTTTTTTTTCTGCATAGCCTTTCCTTCCTGCCTCCCTGCAAGCCTCTGCAGCTGGGAAAAGGCAAAACAGAGGCAAATTTAAAGCCTTTGTCAGACTTCCCCCAGATGGCAATCAGCTGATGAAACCCAGGAAGATTTGTCATCTAAAAAGCCCTTTATTAGCCTGTTGCACCTGGTTATAGAGCACCAAGGAAGATGTATTGATATTCAAATGTGGAGCATGCAGGTAGAAGGATGAGGGAGGGTTTAACAGCCCCTGCTCACAATGCTGGTTCACCTGGCAGTACCACTCTTGGGAGCACCAGCAGCAAACTGCTTGGAGTCAAAACAGGATGAAATGGAGCCCCACAAACCTGCTCAGACCACCAGATCCCCTCAATCACCAAATCTGTTCATTTTGGGCTTTGCATTCAGTCTGGTTCTAAATACTTCTCCCCAGGGTTTGTGGTGCCTGTACTGAGCAAGAGGGTGAGAGCACCACACAAAACATCGGCATGGAGAAAATCCCATTATTGCTGCAGAGGATCCTGGATCCCAGCTCCAGGGAGAGAAGGGCTGAATGAATGCAGGCAGTGTTAGAGGGCTGCTTTGCATGTCAGCTGCCTCCTCTGCCAAGTCCTGGCACTCTTAACTTCTCAAAGGCTTGACCTGATGCTCATTATCACTTCAAAATCTTCTCTGTAAATGTGTGCAGTGATTTAGGGATCCACAGCGCTGTTTTCTCCTTAAAACACTCACTTTGTTACTCATTACCCATCCATTCAGGATCCTCCATTTAATGAGAGAGGGTCGAGTTCATTTGGTCTAAACAGGGGCTCTGCAGGAGCATGTTTACCCCTGCATTCCCAGCCTGCTACTTGCCTGAACTTCTGCAAAAACCACTAGCAAAGACATCTGAAAGACAGAATTATCAATCACTCCAATGCCAAAATGGTGTTTCATTGTTCTTGAGCCGGTGAGCATTGTATTAGACAAATTCTTCTGTGCAAAATTATCTTTTTCTTTCAGTCACTACAATTCTGGAGCACTCAATCTAAAAGGCATCCAATAAAAAGGACAGAAGATATGGAATTTGGCACATATCTGTTTATGAAAACCAGTGAATATTCTCAGACATAAAAATGCACACATTCTCCATTTAAAATCTTCCAAAGGACACTAGAGATTGTTTAAATGTTTCATCCTTTGATTGGGGGAAGACTAGTGGGAGAACAAAGATTTTCACTCTCATGGAAGTAATTACAAACAACAAACATCAATTCCCAGATGTTTTTTTATTTGCTTCGCTATTTTATTTTCAAAGAATCTGAAGTGCACTTGGCATCTCCTTTGTAATGCCTTTGATTGTGAGCAGCATCGGCCTCTTATCTCCTCCCGGATTCACAGAGCATCAAAGCGCTGACATCTGTGAATGTCACACGGGAACTGTGGTGAGGACCTGGACCACGGGGCCAGAAATAACTCGTGTCGCTCCCAAAACTGCGGTGCCGGAGCAGCGCTGGCACGGGGACGGGGCAGTCACCAGCAGAGGGAGCGGCAAAGCCAGCTCAGAAATCCTCGGGCCGAGGGCACAGAGGGTTTGGGGAGTTTTCTTGCTGGGTTAGAGATTTATAAGAAAATGTAGCAGAGAAGGGTAGATACATTTTTTTTTAATCCAATGTGAGTTAACGGTGATGTTGTTACTCTCTGCTGATGGCAAGAGAGCCAGGTTTCAGTATTACTCGTGGTTATCTCAGCACTAGAAATGCTCACACACAACTTCCCAACAGGGTCCTGGGAGGGCGAAAGGAGTGTGCACAGCACTGGGGCAGATCTGAGGGCTAGGGGAGTTTCTCTGACCCCGAGGCCCTCCTGTGTCCGTGCCATCATCAAAAAGTGTGAGGCAGAAGGGGCAAGCAGCAAAGAATGTGGATTTTATCCAGTGCTTTCCAAGGGCAGTCTGAACAGCACCTCCCAGCAAAACCAAGTGGGAAACAATTTCACCAGTGCCAGCGCTCACTCCTAACACCCTGACATGTGCTCCTAGCTCACCTAACATAAGCAGCACCACTGGCAATCTATGCCAGTAGCACCAATCCAGCCCTGCTTAACAGAGACAAGGTCTAATTTTGTTTCACCTCTGTGAAGTGGGCAAACCCCATCCCACCTACCTGCCGGGCAAGCACAGGAGGAGAGAGCAGCTATATCCTCACAACAGGCCTTGACCTCAAACTGTGCCAGCTGACACACATCAGGCATGTCGGGATGTGCACTGGGACAAAGCCAAGAGAGCCAAGTGCCCCTTGGTCAGGTGCCAGCCATCACACAGAGGTCAGGGATGCAGATGCACAGGGGACCACCTAGGGTTGTGTATCCCCCAAATCCTGGCAGGGAACCTGGGTAGCAGGGGGAAAAGTTAGAGTAGGGAGAGTACATGAGCTACTGCAAGTAGATGCACAACCAGAGGATTTGCCCTGGCTTCACACTCTCAAGGTTCAGCACAAGCTGGAAAATGCTCAGGGTTTCCTGAGTTTACACCCATTGCTGGGACAGGCAGAGCATCACTGCGGCTCTGTGACACCCAGCTCCTGCTGCAGTGGGAGCAGGGAGGCTGTGCTGAGGCAGCAAAGCTAAATTTACCCTGGCCCGGGACTCTGATGCGCAGTGGGCAGGGCAGTTTTGGGCACATGTAGCTGGCATGGGAAATGTGAGGGTTTTTGAGATTCTGGCAAAGCCCCAAAGTGGCTGACTCACTCCTCTCAGGTCAGTTGTTCACAGCTGTAACTCCAGTGAGACCAGTGGGTTATTTCCGATGTGCTTTGCTGTGTGATCACAGCCCAGCCCATTGCCCTTGCTGCTGAAGGATGCCTCCTGTCCTCAGTGGACTTTATTCAGCTTCCACTTCAAAGCTGTTCCATAAGAGGCAAACCAATGTGAAAAGGGTACAGCATTTCTTTTATTTGGAGATTCCCCGTCTTGAGTTATCTGGTGACTTTGAACTTGTTAGAATCAATGAACTCGTTATAATCAATGCCCTATGCTCTCTGTCAGCTGCACACAGTGTATGGATTCGTCATTTTCTGCTACAGATGACTTGGCACTTGTGAGGTGTGTCAATGGATGCAAAAGCAGATTCATTCTAATTATATCGAACCATTGATTAACTTAGTAATTGAGTCTTGAAGTCCTAAAGGTTCCTCAGCAGTAAATCTTGCAAGTTACAAATAAAGTGCACCGAGGAGAAAAAAAAGAAGTTTAAATGTATTTATTAGCTTGAAAATTTGAAAGGCAATTACCTGAACAAAACCAGCCCTGGCACATTTCTGCACTCTCTTCTCTTGTATTCTGTTAATACCCTACTAAAAATGTTGACTTAAACACCTCCATCCTGTGTTTTCCACGTGTAATGGCAGGGCTGCTGTAGGGAGGCTGTCAGAGGCTGGCAAGGGCTCGGGTGCATGGAGATTTCCAATTGCCAGCTCCAGACTGGTCTCTGTAGTTGCCTCATTGCAACAGATCTATTTGCTTATGGAGCAGCTGTGAAACTGCAGCAGATTTTAGGTATCCATGGGAGTATCCATGCATTTCACTGTGTGGAATAATGTGTACCTTGTGCTCTGGGCAACATTCTGCAATTAGTTTGTGTAAGTTGTTTGTCTCTGAAGATCTATAAATACACATACACAAAACTGTTGGAGAATGAGCAGTTACATGCTCCGAGCAAATGCATTCTCTCACAGGAGAGGTTTGCAGGCTGATCACATCCGCCTGCCACCCCTCCCAGTGTAGCTCCACCACTGATTTTTCTTTCATTTCACGTAAGGCTGACCAAAAATATTTACTTTATTCTTACACATGCATAGAATAAAAAGGATGGGGAATTTCCCATTGAAACCAAGGGCATTCACCGTTCAGTGACAAACTGCCTCCACTGGGCTGTATTTGTTACTTTGCTCTCCCTCAGAGAAGGCAAAGAAAGAGAATAAAAACTAAACATTTCAGGCAGAGGTATGAATTCCTCTCATCAAACATTTTCCCCTGTGATACACTGAGCACCTCCAGTCAGAAGTTCCATTTTACAAACCCACCTTGCTCCCCAGACAAGCACTTCAACTTTTCAAGAGACTTTTCCCATAAACATTCCTTTTCCCCTTTCCTTCAATTTAATAGAAAACACCAGAAGCTGGGTTCCTCTGTGCAGCGCTCCTCATTCGGGCGAGTTCCCACCACACCTGTGGTGTTGTTAACCCTTGACGTGCCGGGATCTGCCAGAAACTCAGGGTGGTGGGAGATGTTGGAGTAGAAGTGAAGCGCCCGGGCTCCTCCCCGCTCTGCTACAGCTGAACCCAGGGACTCAGGAGAGGAGGAGGTGACCGTGAGGACTGTCACGGCTGTGCCAGCCCCGCCCTGTCGCTGCCCGGTCGCTGCCCGGTCCCTGCCCGGCCCGGGCGGAGCTGTCCCTTCAGCACCACGGCCGGGCCGGGCTCTGCGCTCCCCGCGGGCACGGTTCGGCTCGGTTTAACCTCTCCGAGCCCGGCCCGGGCAGGGGCTCGGTGCCAGCAGGGCCTATCCCGAGCCGGACCTGGGGCGGTCCCAGCCAGCGCTGCCGGAGGAGCGGCGGGGGCTCCTTCGGGGGGCA
>VXBQ01026475.1:47564-74237 GCA_013400175.1 Phainopepla nitens | reverse complement strand
GGCGGAGCTGCCGGCGGGAGGAGCCCGGCCGGCGCTGCCCGCCCTCCGCCCGGTGAGTGCCGCCGCGCCGCGGGACCGCGGGAGAGACGGGGAACCGGGGGAAAACCGGAGGGACCGAGGGGAACCGGGGGAACCGGGGGCCTGAGGGCAGCCCGGGGCACGGGTCCGGCAGCGCGGCCGCGGGACCCGCAACTTTCCGGGGGAGGAGGGAGTGAGGGACAGAGGGAGCGGGGGGAGTGCCTGCGGAGCGAGGCTGGGGCTGCTCTTCGGGCTGCGGGGGGACCGGGGCTCCTCGCCCGTCCTCGCAGCGGAGGCGCCGTCTCTCCGCGGCCGGGCAGGGGCTCCCGCCGGTCCCGCCGCTGCTGCCGGAGCGGTGCCGGTGCCGGTGCCGGTGCCGGAGCCGCGCTGTCCAGCCCAGCCGCCCCGCGCTACGGCCGCTTCTCAACTAAGTTGCGGGTAAGCCACTGCTGGCCCGGCAGCTCCCCGTGAAGGGCGATCGCTGCCCCGAGCCCCTGCAGACCCGCCTTCTCCACATCCTCTCTTGCAGGCAAGGCTGATCCTAGCTCGCCATGTCCGGAGCACTGGAAGCAGCGCAGAGAGCTCTGCTCCGTTAGCCCAGGTTGCCCGGGGGGAGACTCAGCCATGGATTCGTCCCCCCCAGAACCCGGGGCCCCCCCTGACCCTCTGCAGCTCTGGCAGGAGGAGAACCAGACCCAAGGCGGGCTCTGGAATGGCAGCCAGGAGCTGGGGTGGGAAGAGCTGGAGAAGATGCTCTTCCTCTTTGCAAAGGAGCCTGTCACCATCAGCCTCACAGCGATGTACTTGGTGTCCTTCGTGGTGGGCTTCGTGGGCAACATCATGTCCATCCGGGTGCTGACCCGCAAGCGCCGGAGCCGGGTGTCCAGCCTGAGCGCCACCCGCAGCCTCCTCATCAACCTGGCAGTGTGTGACCTCATGGTGGTGTGCATCTGCATGCCCATCACCGTGGGCAACCTCATCTACAAAGCCTGGGTGTACGGGGACTTCCTCTGCCGGGCAGTGCCCTTCATCCAGGCTGTCTCTGTCTCGGCCAGCGTGCTCAGCCTGACCGTCATCAGCGTGAACCGGTACTACAGCGTGCACAACCCGCTCAACGCCCGCTCCTTCTTCACCCAGAGGAGGATCCTCAGCACCATCCTGGTGGTGTGGTTGTTGTCCTCAGGGATATGCATGCCCCTCATCTTCATGAACAAACGGGATGAGATCGGGGTGGTGGAGGGCTTGCCCCTGGTGTTTTCCATCTGCAGGGAGATTTGGCCTCAGGAGAGGCTCAAGCAAGCCTACAACTTTCTACTGTTCTGCGCCCTGTACTGCCTGCCCGTCCTGTTCAACATGGTCATCTGCTTCCTGACGGTGCGGCGGCTGTGGAGCCGCAGCAGCCAGCTGAAGGAGAGCTCTGCCCTGAACCGATCCCTGCCGGCCTCCAGGCTGAAGATCCGCAGGAAGGTGGCACAGATGGTGGTGGCCCTGGTCCTGCTCTTTGCCATCTCTTGGCTGCCCGTGTACCTGATGGACATCTGGATCGATTTCAACATCCCCAAATCTTTGCAGGATGTGACACCTTCTCCTTGGATCCTGCAGCTCAGACCTTTTGCTCAGTGGCTTGGTCTCACCAATTCCAGCCTCAACCCTATATGCTATTGCTTCGTTGGGAACCTCTACAGATCAGCCAAGGAAATGAAGAGCAAATACCACCAAAGGATGGTCTCTCTCTTTAACTTCTCTCTGTCTGAAGGGACGACTCAGTCCTCAGTCCCAGAGCTGCTCTCTTACCGGAGTTCAGCGGAGCCTGCAAGGAAGGGACCCTCCACCACCCCCTCCAGGGACAGGAGATGTCAGGGAATTCATGGCCATAAGAACAAGTGTGGACACTTGAACTCCTGCCAGCATCCACCTCTGAATACTGTCTCCAGTGAAAACACGTCCTTGTAATTCTGCTCAGGAAGTGCCACTCATACCCTCATCTGCTTTTAAGGACTCTGGAGATCTTTCTGAACCCGGTATTTTAATGATGGAAAAGAGCTTTCTTCTAATAACTCTCGCTACCAGTTCAAAAATGCTGTGACAGAGAAAGAAACAGGTAATGAGATAAAAAGATGATGTATTTTAACTTGGATGGTATTTTAAGACAAATTATTTTTGCTGGGGACAACTGGATGTGCAGCCTGTTGCCCAGTCAACAGTCACATAATTAGACAGATCAAGTTCCCAACGAGTGAGCTCTCCCTGCAGCTCCATCCCTGGATGCAGAGATGCTGTTTGGATACAGCAACAATTTGACTGCTTGCTGCTGCTCACACTTGCTGATGAAGAGCAGCGATAAGAGGCACTCTGTGCTCCAAATTCATCAGTTGTAGTTGCAAGCAGTGAAGAAAAGCTGGAAACAGCATCATAAAAAGTAATAGTAAATGGAGAATTTCACACACTTTTCCACTTGAGGTTTCAGTGTCTGCTCGTATTGTTTCACTCCTCCACACAAATAAATTCTCCTTATGTGAAGAGACCATGCCTGAAGTACTAAAGCAACCATCACCATTCCACATTTGGGATTTCAGAAGGGATAATGTGGCCTCAGAGGTGATTTAGGAAATGAAACAGGAAAATATTTTTTGGCCATCAGCTCTCTTTCTTACAGCGGTGTTCGTGTGTGTGGAGTGGGAAGAATTGGGCATCTATTAACATGATTTGCACTTGAAAAACCAGCCTTGTTCAGCTGTGTCTGTACCAAACAAAGTCAATGGCATGTGAAAATAAAAATAGAAAGTGGTTTATAGCTAATAAAATCAGAAACAACTAATGCAATGCTGTTTGTCTGGGAAGGAGCAAATCAAAGTGCTTGCTTTTCCTGGGCATCACAAGTAGGTTAAAACCTATTTCGTCCATCTTCTCCTTTAAAGGAGACTTTGATAAATAAATGGTATACTTTTATTCTGTTAGCATTGAAAGATTCCAGTACAGCTTGAGCATTCTGTTGTTCTGAGCACTGGATCTGTATGCACAAAGGAGACCTTTCTCCCCAAGATCTAAGAGAAAACATCAGACCAGGCAACAGGTAGGAGGCAAAAAACCTACAACAAAGATCCAAAAGGCTGGAATGACACCAGAGATGAACCCCTTCCCTGCCAGATGCCAGGGGAGAGGGGATGTGCACCATCTTCTGGAGCCAGAAGAGCCCATGCCCAGCTACTTGTGCCCCAGCACCTGGCACAGCAGGTTTGTCCTCTTGGCAAAGCCCAGACTGAGCACAGCAGTGTCCCTGCCAGGGAATTTTAAATTTAAAGGAACTCAGGCTTCTGACAACTGGGGTTTTTTTAATTATTACTATTAGTATTACTGAACAAGGGAAGGATGTTTAAGGAAATCCAAGTTTCATATAATATCCTGCTGCCTTCCAGGGGGCCTTTTGTTGGCAAAAAAAAAAAAAAAAAAGAGACAAGAGAATAGCCATTGAAGCTAACCCTTGTAGTGATCACTCAATAATGTTAACAATGATCTGCCCAGAAATGAAAGATTCCTTCTTACCAGGCAGTGTCATCCACAATTTGTATTCTCTTTATATGAACGAACAAGACATTACAACTACCCAGATTTATGGCTTTTATGTGTGCTAGAGAGGAGAACATCTGCATTTTTGCAGGTGATATAGGAGCATACCTACTGCTTGATCTTTTTAGTAGCTGTGGAGAAAAGCCTGTAGAGATTTTATTTTCTCTTTCAAGGCATATTTTTAGGGCTAGCAAAATGTGGCAGACTGAGGAGCATCAAATGCTCACTCTGAATGCCCACAGATTCCATGTCTGTACAAAGATGTTCTCCATCCCCAGACCAAATGTAACACAATATTGTAACCCCTACATTGCCCTAACCTGTATATTTAATCCTGTCCTGAATAAACTACAATGAAAAGCCATGGAGGTGCCAGACCAGCTCCATTCCCTGTGGTGGCCTGGCTCTGAAAACAGACAGGATTGAGTGATGCAGTCAAAGATGCAAGATATCCATATTTTAAAATATCCCAGAGGAGAGTTCTTTTATCTGAATTCATGAGCTGGAAGTCTCTGTACCCTCCACGGAGGCAGAAATACCAGGGACTGTGTTCTCCTGAGTGTACCTGGGCCTTCCTTCCCCTCCTGACACAGCTGCCCATGCCTTCCTCCAGCCCCACAGCTCTCCTGACCACTGAGATTCACAGTGGCTTAAGTCACTTCCACTAGGCAAGGTTATCTCCACACCTCTAAATGTATTTTCCAGTTTTGTTCAGTGTCCCTGTTTTCCTACAATAAAGTCGAATTGCTCACTTAACTCCTCTTTGTCTCCTTGGTTGCTTTTTCTCTATCTCCCACACTCCAACCACTTCTGCACTGTCTCTACAGTGAAATCTCCTCCTGCTTTTCCCTGTTATCACTCTCTGCCTGTGAATTCCCCTTACTCTAATGACCCATTCACGTCTTCACTCCCCTGATGAAAAACCCCTTCGTGCCCTGCTGATCTGAATGGCTCCTTTTGTGCTGCAGACACCTGTTTGCTGTGTAGAAAGCTGATTTATTTTGCAGGGCTTTACCCAGTGGCTGTCAGGTAGTAATGGATTTCGGTCGCTCTCACCCAAGGGTAAATGCGAAGCAGTGACGTCAGTGTGGAAGCCACACAGCATCCTGTGAGCTGCCCGGGCTCTGGCAGTGATTTTATCAACCTGAACAGGTCTGTGGAACTCAGCAGTGCCTGGCTGACTCATCCTGGATCCCAGAGAGGTGAAACTTCAGCATTCGGGAAGGTGGCTTCTCCCTTCTCCTATCTGATAAAAGATCTCTTTATATTTAGGGCTGACAAGACACCTGAGTGTCCTCCAGGCCACATAAGGTCCTCATTTCAGATGGCAGGTGCTTTGATAGGCATTCAAGGGACTCCTGGTCCTTCGAGGAACAGGGAGCAGGCACAGCTCTGGCTGGTGAGCACAGATGGTTTCCTCACAGGAGCTCCAGCCGAATGTCTCGTACTCGTGTGTGGTTGAGGAAACGTGTTTCTCTCTAAATGTGCCCAGGCAGACTGGAAAAGTGAATTTTAGGTGTCTCAAGGACAATGTTTTCCCACAGCAATGCTGCTAATGCACCTCAGTCACACTCTTCCCCCATGGGTGTTTCTTCTCTGCTCTGCTGTTTAAATCAATACAGGCATTTTACCACGTTACTAAAATAGGATGTTCAGAACAGCCTTTCTTAGAATCACTGAATCATTTTGGTTGGAAAATACCTCTAAGATCATCGAGTCCAACCATTAACTCAGCACTGCCAAACCATGATTCCAAGTGCCACATCTTTTAAATCTCTCCAGGGATGGGAACTCCACCACTGCCCTGGGCAGCTGTTCCAGTACTTGAATCCATTTGCTGTGGTAAGGACTTACAGGCAGCTGCTGCTCAGTAACCTTCTTAGGCATATTCCATTATCTGTTCTGGCACTGTCAGTACTGCCTCAAAGATGTGACAGGTTTATTTTCTGGGCAGGGAGATGGAAAAGAGACAATTTTCATACCAGGTATCACTGAGGTATGTGCCATCATGACTGCTACATAGCCTTCCTATGGAGATTGATGAAGCACTGTTCCTTAAAGCAAAACACCCAGGGGAAGCCAGTGAAAGGATTATACAGGATGTGTGAGGGCAAGCAGCACCTCTTCTCACACCGTGGCCGCTGCTGGGCTCACAGGCAGAGGAAGTGGTGGGGGCTGAAAGCAATAGAAGTTATCCAAGAGGAGAGGACCCTTCACAGTAGAAAAGGCCATCAGCAGCTCTTTAAAACAATGATGAAACTTTGAGTACATTGGATACATAACCTGTAATTTCCACCCTTGCTCCTTCCCAGGACGTGCTACCAGCCATCACTGGGAGCTGGCTGCTGGGCTGAGCATTGTTTGATCTATTCAGTACCCTTGTTTTTACACCTCTACGAAAAATCCTTCCACATCAAAGAGCAAGGCAAGAGCAGAGGATAATTTCAGACCTGGAATAATTTGATCAGTGGTAAAACTTTGCAAGGCACAGTCACCTGGAGGCAGGGCACGTTAACGCTGACACAGCGCAGGCTGAGAAATGCTCACTCAGGCACTTCCAGAGCAAGAGCTGAGGAGCCCTAGGGGATGGTGCCTGGTGCCCACTCCAGGGCAACACAACAGAATCAACAGATCCATCCCTCTTCTAATATTCATCAGCCCTCTCAAGGGGTCAGCACTTTCACTGCAACACCCCAGAAAGAAGAATGCCCTCCAAAGGGAAACTCCTGCCTGCTGGTATTTTAGACATTACTCTTACAGATGCTGGCATTTAAAATAGGATGAAAGCCAGCTGGCAAGCTATCCACAACACCAGCAGCCCCAGAATAATTCCTCCTGCACACTCTTCACCACAGCACATCCCGCCCACAACACTGCCTGGGCTCTTCTGATGTGAAGTATCTAAAATAACAGAGAGACTGCAGGACTTGCCTGTTTCCAGTGTGTTGTGATGCCCTTGCAAAGAATCAGAAAAACATCACTGTGAGTCTTCTAGGAAAAACCAGTGCACCTCAGTTTACATATTTTGATTCCATTAGCCATGAAAATAAATCAGCAGCTGCTAGAGGAGCAAATAAAAGAGCAGCTATGAGCAGGTACAACCAAAGAGACTGGTGGAGCCCTCTGGGAAACTCAGCCTCCAGGGAAGTACTGCTTGCCTGGCACCTATAGGGATCATATAAGACTTTCCCAAAATTTCTGGGGAATTTTCACGGGCACAGGAACTGCAGTAGTTGCTTTCTCTGCCTGCTAAACATCTTTAGTCAAAGCTCTCAGACTCAGAACTGACACAACACAGCTGCAAAGTAACTGCAGCCTCATGTGACTGCCACCCCCAGGCTCCTCTCCAGACCCTGAAGGAGGCTCCTGGCTGCCCTGATCTAGGGATTCTTTTCCTCCTTCACTTGAAACAACCAGGAAACATTTTAAAGTATTTCAGAAAAAAAGATGGATGCAGCACTCGCAGAGAACTTTTTTCCAAGTGAGGAATCCACACCAGAGTGTTCCTGTTTGGTGTCTCTTGCTGATTGCAAGACACCCCCAGAAGAAATCAATGCCTGGAGTGCAGTGGTGAGGAGCTGGCTCAGGACTGCCAGAGCAGGGGGCACTGATTATCTCGTGATTATCCTCACCCCATGGGGATGAGGGGAAGTCTCACAGAGCTGCCATGTGACCTTTGATTTTAAACATTTTCTAGGCTCAATCTTTTCCTTCATAACTCATTGCACTCTAAGAAACTGGTTTATGTTGCACACTGGGGGGTGGGTGAATTATCCAAGGATAATTTATTTTAAAAATACACATGAATTATTTCTGCACCTGAAAGATCCGGGAAATTAACAACTTGTCCCCACATGCCTTACCCTTGTCTCTGTGAGGTTTTATGGCACAGAGGAGCACAGAATGCTGTGTGCATTGTAGGATAAAATCACCAAACTTAAATCATTTCCTCTGCCTCCTCCTGTCCCTGCCAGAGGTGGCTGTTCCGTGGCTGGCCAAGAACCTCTAAACAAAAGCACCAGCATCCCTGGGTGTGAAGGCTGCTGCCCCAGGTGCTGCAGTCTCTACCTTTCTTAATTTTCCACTTGAGGTGTTTTCAGTCAACCCCTGCTTTCCTGTCCTCAGCCATTCACCACGAGAATGGAGCTGCTGAATTACAGGGCTTTATGAATGAGTCTCCAGGCAGATGTATCCCATTACCCAGGGCTCACAAGTCGTGAGCTGCTATTTCTTAGTGTGAGGAAGGAAAATGTGGCAAAACACTCAGAAAATAAGCTAAAAGATGAAAAGGGGAAGGAGAGAAAGTCCAGACAGTGAAATAAAACCATCTTAAGGCAATTACTGGGGGAGAAATAGATCTGCCAAGGATATTAAAGCTCTCATCCACCTGCTAATCTCTTCTGATAAAGGTCTCACTGGCTAAACTAATAACACTATTAAATCTGCTGTAATCAGTGCCGGAGGCAGCCCAAGGATCTCACAAAGTCACATGCCTGGAGGAAGACCTTTTCCAGCAAGACTGGGCACAACCAGCGGCAGGTGGGTGGTACCTGCACCTGAGATGTTCACAATTGCCGGGGCACTGTGACTCAGTCACCTCCCGAATCGCCTCCCTCAGCTCAGAACTGAACCTGCAATCCCTAAGGCTGCATCCAGCACTTCTGCTTCGCCAGATTGTTCTTCTGGGCTCTGGTAGCATGGGAGCAAACAACGAGCTCCTGCTCTGCCTCTCAGTACACATGGGTATTTGGGGTGGGCTGACTCATAAAGCTGCCCTGAAGGTGGGATCTTCTCCTGCAGGAGCTAACAACCCAACATAGCCCCTGGCAGAAATGCATCAAGGAAAGGATATGAAATGGCAAAACTATCCAAAACCCTCCTCCTAAATCCTCATGGCAGGGGCAAGGCTGTACTCTGCTCCTCTGTGAGGGGGAAGGGAAACAGACTGTGGGGGGACACCCAGCCCTGTAAGGTCCACGTGGTGACCTGGAACACCAGGGAGGAGGTGCAGACGTGCATCCATGCAGCCACAGGAGACAGTGATCAAGAGTTTGTGCAAAAGCATTTTCGCTGTCACCTCTCCAGCACAGCTCTGACTGCCCAGCCAGGCAGTGGAGATGCTGCTCCTCTGCAACAGGAGAGCGTGCCCAGGCTCCTTGCTCCCCAAAAACATGCAGATCCTGCTTCTCTTTCCTTCCCTCTCCACCACTGTTTGCTTCAGCAGAGTTTCTTCTGATTCATACTGCAGGAGATTAGAGTGAAGTACACAGTGAATGAAATACTGCCAAGGTGAGGCTGCTGTCACATCAGCTGCTGTAATTCCATAGCCTTAATGGATCTACTCCTAATTTACAAGTGAGAGCTGGACCTGGCACAAGGGGCTGAGTAAAAAGGGGTCATTTCTATACAGTCAAATTTATATCTGAAATAAATACCACATTAGATCTTTCCAAGAGGTCTGAGCTGCAATGTATTCTTTCCTCTCCCTGTGGAAAGGTGAAATTCTTGCTAATGCTTTCATTACCCTCAGGTCTCAAGGCTGGATACTTTTTTGCCACAGACTGTCAGGGGCCAAAATGGGCAACAGTGTCCTCCAGCAATTTGCTGTGAGAGATTTTAAGCCCATTCTTTGAGGCTGCCTTTTGCAGGGAATGACACAGTCCTGATGATGTGCAGCTTCTTACAGCAAAAATTCAGATGATGAAGAATAAATAGTTTTCCATCTGTATGGGCTTTTCTTGTAGACTTCAGAAATAAGGAATGCATACATATGAATATACTTCCAATTACAGTGTAAGCATGTCCAGTTTAGAACACCGTGGTCCCTCCCAATGTTGGTGAATATCTGTGTGACCACAGGCTGTGAATGGAAATCCATGGCTTACCTAAGACCATGCCACACATGACCCCCTGTGTGGATTCAAATGGATCTACAGACACACATCCTGGAAGGAAAACACCTACAGCAGCCACGTTTCTGCATCTGCAAGCACAGCGTGGGAAGACTGAGTAGGATGGGAAAGTCTTTACTCTCAAATAACAAAATGCTCTTTTTGATCTCATCTCCTTAATTCTCTTCCTGAAGTCCAGGCATGACAGCCCAGAAGCCAGAAAGCTGCCAAATTTGTCATGGAAACAGCAAAGCTTTTCTGCAAGGCTCGGTGCCAGGACTGGAAGCCAGAACTCCTAGAAACAGAAAACAACTCTTTTCCCAGTCTTTTGCTTCGTCAAGCGAAAAGCAAAACTTGGGAAAACGGAGGGGGGAGTGATGGATGTGGGGGTCTGAAAGGGGAGCAGCTCCCCTTCCTCCACACCTACTGCCAGGGGAAGCCAAGACAGGCACTGCCAGGACACGTGGAGAGCTCCTCGCTCCAGGCTGGCTTGGCTGCAAAGGTACAACACGACCAGACAGCAAGACCTTAAATTTCTTATCTGCACACTTGAAGCTGCCAAACCAGAGGCAATCTTTGCTGCCTGCTCTTGCAGCACAGAAATAAGGGCCATAACCCACGGACTCCTCTCTTGCTGGCAATTAGAAGTGACTGGAGGAAACTCTCAGGGCATGGCACTTTCTGATGAAGGTCTGTATCCTGCTCCATGGGAGCAGAGATGTGCAGTGCTGGTGAGAGAACTCAAAAGGAGTGGGAAAGAGAAAAGCAGTGTTTCATTTGTGCTGATAAGCTTCAACATGTTTGGTCCAGCAGCCTTTGCCCATGGGAAATGTTTTGATAGATTATTGTTGTGGGGTTTGTTGAGGCTTTTTTTCCCAAGTCCTTTTCTCAACTGTGAGAAAAGCTAGGAATTGTAATTTTTGTTCCTTGGTATGATGTGCTGGATAAGAAAAATCTGCAAACAAAGGGGTAAGATGACAGAGTGCAACACTGAGCAAACAGCTGGACACAGACAGAGTTGAAAATAACACAGATTGTGAGGTAACAAGAAGGTACCTAAGCTAACTAACCACAGGGGAGCACTTCTGCCAGGAGGAACTGCTCAAGAACCAAACAACCAACACAGGGACTACACAAATTTGTCTTATTTTATATGCCTCACCTCTTACTATGGGATGGTCTGCTGTCCACACAGGGGATGGGGAGGACAACTGCCCCTGCCTGTCCCTGCCGTCCTTTCCATTGCCTCTTCAACGGAAAATGGTCCCCATGCCTCCCTTGTAACCTTACATGAGCCTCAGCTTGACTTGACTTCCCTCAGTCCTGCCATCCTTGAGGAGGTGCCAGGAGCCTGGTGCCACAGCTCCATAGCCCATGGCTTCTGTCCAGGAAAGAAGGGGCTGGAGCCACACAGGCTCCATTGCAGGGACTGGACCTTCCAAGGGAATGGATCTGCATGGGTTTGAAAGCATGGCTATTTAATTGGTCCTTTCTCTGCTCCTATTTTTATTGCTAGCCATTTAAATTATACAAATGAGGTTTTCTCTTGTTTCGTCCCCAGAGAGTCAATGCATTAAACAAAACATTAAAATATAATCACAGAAACTCTCTCATATATATTTATAATGTCAGAATTGCTGGCATTAATGCAGAAGTGGTTTCTTCACGCTTATCTCTTCTCACTGTTTCTATATCCAAAATATACAGCACACAAAAGATAAACACATTAAACTGCCCAGCCATTAACACATCTGCCATCCAGAAACAAATGCAAGGAACAAATTTACAAGGAAAAGCCAGTGAAGGAGACAAACACAATTACAGTGATGCGTCTCCACCACTGTCTGATCATTAAGGATGATGATGAGGGGAGCATCATTCCAAGGATTCTGGCTATCTGGGACCCGTTTCCAACGTGAAAAGCACGAAGAAGGGAAAAAGAACAAGGTGGAAAACCCACAGTGACCCAGGGCAAATAGGCTGGTTGGCTACCTGTGAAAGAATCCCCCAGAAATACTGGGGGACAACTGGTACAGAAGGCAGGACTTAGCCCATATTTTCAATAGTTACACCTAAAATGCCTCCCATTTTAGAGAGAAACAAGACACCAAGGGCAGCCCTCAGCCACATTCTACAGGAGAGGGGTGTAGGAAAAAAGTGAAGGTGCTCAGAGCTTCTCAGCACCAACAGAGAGAGCAGCCACCACCTGCTCCAGCCCCTCTCCCACTCTTGAGCTCCTGGAGAAATGCTCAGCCCCATCTCAGCCAGTTTGGTGCTGCTTTCCCAGACCAAGGTCTGCCCTGGAAAGGTGCCACCGTCAGGATGCCCCGCCAAGGGCTGTGAGGTGGTGGCAGAGGGTGTCACAGCCACCAGCAGCCGTGGATCCCATGGGGTCTTCATCGAAGTGATCACCAAAGTGATGAAAATCCACCTCTGCTTTGCTCGAGACTCACTCCCTTCTCATATTCCCCTTGCCTGACTGCTTTTCCAGGGGAAGGATTACTGCAGCTTTATCCCAGGTTGAGAAGAGCCCAGCCTAATCAAGAAGCCAATCTCTTTCTTGTGCTCCAAGCACCAAAACACAGACACAGACCCTCTGGCACGCCCTGCTCAGCTGGGGCATCCTTGCACCCCCAGGAGCAGCCCCAACACTGTACACTGTTCCTTCTAAGTCCCTGGAATTTTAAGCCAGGAGCTGTTCTCAGCACACCGGCACAATAATCTGCCTTATTAAGAATCCCTCAGCCTCCAGATCCAGACTGATGCTTTACTCCTGTTTGTAGGTGGCCAATGTCTGCTTGATTTGTGAGTACCCTTGAACCACTCACAAATTCAATCAGGTGCCCTCTGGGAATCACTCCCACAGTCACACCAAACTCGAGGGAGGTTGCAAGGAATGACCAGTCACAAAAAGCTGACCTGCTGCATCAATAACTGGTGCTGCTAAAGCTGACTCCTCAGACATTAGTAAGATTGACTGCTGCTCCCCACCAGATGCACTGATGCCAAGTGCACCTTGAGTGTGTATTACCAGTAAGTTACTGTTGGTACCTCTTAGTTTCTTCCATCAAAAAGCAATCACCCTCCTCCCTTTCCCCATGGCAACCAGGGTTTAGTAATCACCTCATCACCTATTCCAAATTGAGGCTGTAATACATGTTCTCAAAGACTGAAAACTCCAGTCTTTATTAAACTGCAAGTATTAGACAAAAGCATCTTCCAGGCTGTATGTGGAAAAATGTTCCCTTCTGTGGTTTGAAGTATGGTGGGATGAGAAGGGCAGAGAAAGTAAATATGTAAACAGCCTGCAAAAGGAAAGCCATGCTTTGAGGCACAGGAAACCAAATGCTCCACAGGTGAAATTTCCAAGAAAAACACCAAAGACCAGGAATTAAGTATTGCGTTTTACCCACAGGGGAGCCTTCTCTCATATCTCCTTTTCTGGCTTTTGCAGATGAGTTGACAGCCTGAATTATCAAAGCATTTGTGCTACACAGGAGGGATTCTCATTTGGGGGCTGGTGCAGCAGAAGACGTCTAAGATGGAAATGGAGCTCACCATTTGTCCCTTTGCTGCCAGCTCTGGTTACAAGAAATGAGTTTCTAAAACCTCCAGCCTGGCCAGGAACAGAACCATCAGTGGATCTCTCACTTGCAAATGTGCTGTTAAGGGGGTAGAAAATAAAGAGTAAAGTTTCTAAAGACGTGACTGAAGGTGCTGAGTACACACTCACCCACCCCTAACATTTCTTATCCAGAGCCACCTGTTTCACAGGAGTTTTCTAACAGTAGATTCTGTCCCAATAAAAAAATCTGAGCACTGAATTTTACTCAAAAAACTTGAAAAGATGGGAAAATTATATAAATTCAAAAATGAATGATCACAGCTTAGGCTTTTTAATTTTTTGTACAGTAAAAATTATGCTAACTAGATGACATGATGAAAATAGGTGGAAATTAAAGTACAAATGTTTTCTGTGACAATATCCAAAGCCTGGGGGAAAAATCCTTTGTATTGGTGGAAGGAAAGAATTCTACTGTATCCTAAGAGATGTGCAGTGATTGAAGCAAACTTAAAACACCTCCGACAAGAAACTGCTCATGTAAATGTGCTACTTGGTGGCACCATCTGCTGGGTGTCACAAAAACAGCTGAGACACGGAGAAAATGGAGTCAAGAGTCGTTTGCTGTGTCCAGCAGATTCGTGACAGAGCAGAACAAGATCAGGATATGGCCTGGGACTGTCAGGGTGTAGGATGTGCAAAAGCACCTGCAAAATCCCGAAGAACTCCTGGCTCCATCTCACAGAGTCTTCCCTACCAGGTGAGAGACTGTTTTCCATGGGGTCTCTTTTCCTGTAGCCTTCAAAGAAAATAGCAAAGTAGGGTATTTATTTTTTATTATTATCACCTGTATTGTCATTCTGGTGAGTCCCATGCAAGAGTCCAACTAGGAAATTCTCTGTGCACATTTCTCCTTCCTCTTTCAAGAAATAGAAACCTGAGAGAACATCCAAAGAGAAACATTAAGTAACTGGTTTTGAACTCTCTCTCTTTCAATCCACAGAGAGGACAGGATGTGGAACCAGCTCAGAAGAAAGGTTTGAATTCAAGCCTACACAATGCCTTCACAAAGAATGAAGGTACTTCACAGGAGTCTCTGCCAGACTTGCCCTCAGCTGGTGGTGACTCATGCTTGTGCTGTTTGCTGGCCCATCTTTGGCACATATGAAAGCACCCAGCCCCTCCACCACACCAGGGTTGGCCTCCTGCTGCCCCACACCCCCAAGGTCAGCTTGGATTTCCAATAAAGCTCCTCCTCCCAAGCTCCAATCTCCCAGCAGCTCATGGAGTTCACCTCTGCTCTCTTCAAAGCACCTTCCATCAACAGGAACAGACCTCACAGCATCCACATAAAGAATTCACGTTCTTAATCTTTTCCTTCCAATTTTCATCGATTACATAAAGATTTCCCAAACACTCACACCTTGTTCGTAGAGAATTACACGCTATGCTAGTCACTGAGCAAGATAAAGTCATGAGCAATTGTAAGATGATGCCAATTTGTCATGGCCCTCTGTTAAATTGCTTAACACTAATCCAAGTTTTTCACAAGACTGTTTTCAGGTACGTGCCTGAAAACACGTGATTGCAACCAGATAATCAATCTCCACTATCACAGATTCTGCAGCTTTTGGAGAAATAATACACTGGCTGTATTATTTCATGACACAGCTGGCCCAGAGATCCTTAAGACGATATAAAATTAATAGAAGTTGTGCTTTTTCCTGTGTCTGCTGCTGCAGTGTGATATCTCATCAGACCTACTGACAGCTATTAGCACTTCCATGCCCCAGGTCTTGATGACAGCTGGGTGTGTCACTGTGCATTAGAGACACTCCAGTTACCTGAGAGTGGGTTCTGGAACATCTGAAATGGTGGTTCACTGGATTTTGCCTCGTTGCATCTCTGCAGGAAACAGCCCAGGATTCTTAGCCCTTACCTGAATTGCACCATTCCATAAGCAAACCCATTTAAAGAGTAATGACAAATTAAAAACCAGCTTCAAAAGAAGCCAGCATTAAAATTATTGACTCTCTGGACTCCATAAAGACCATTTAATGCAATTCCCTTGCTTCTGTAACATATCCCAGACACAAGCAAATTGAGAGGTTTAGTTTTTTAGGAGGCAGCTTTGAAGCCTGGTTGATGGCTCAGCAGAATCAACGCCCTGCATCCCACGCCTGCTCACATCAAGACTTCAGCACCACATCTCAAGGACAAAAAAAGGGGATTTCCACAGGGAATTGTGATGTAACAGAATAGAAGCTGCTGATAGTCTTTATGATGACCTGGTGAGATACTGGAATCTTCATTCCATATAAATGGAACTTAAATTATTTATAGATGAGCTACTTCAACCTCCAATTTTTGTGAGGCATGAGGGAATTCTAAATTTCACCACATTTCCCAGCTGGAGATGAAAACAATCTGGAAAAGATTTTCTGCTGACTTCATGGTGATTTGGAACTGTAGTTTCTTCTTCATGCACCAGTTTGGTGTCTGCCACAGGTCAGAGACACGGATCTTGTTACTTACATCAACTTTCATTTATGGTGAGAAAGGCCTTATCTCTGCTCTGGCCAAGACTCCTCTGATACCTGAGCTTTTAAAGCAAACAGCAAAACTGGATTTTGATGACCTTTAAACTTAAATAGTAATTTTTTAAAAAGCATGTAGCAATGGTTCTATATTTGTTTCAGCCATTGATGATGACTGTGTTTTGCAATTATTTATTTCTATTTTTAAGCCCATCAGAAGGATATAATTTGAGACGAGTCATGTATCTGCTGCAGTGATATTTTGGTACTTTTTTCTTAAGATAAATAGATAGGGGTAAGCTGAGCTCCACAGAGCTGCATTTCACAAACTAGGGGAATATAAAAAAAAAAACAACAAACAACTTGTGAGAATACTTGCTAAAGATGCTGTTTATCAGCTGCTGCAGAACCACGACAGAACATGGCTTAGTAATACATACTTTATAATACCAATCAATAAACTCATAGAAATATTTAAGGCATTTCTTTCATGTTTTTCTTTTCATTATGAATTCATATTAGGCATTAGACACATTCTTTCAAAACACTTGAGAGTTGCAGCTTTTTTAAAATGATACAAAGCCTTTTCCCTCTCTTGTCTTATCTCAGCCCCCTGAGTATGTCTCAGAGTTCTCAGAGCATAGTGCACTTAGAAGCCATTAGTCACCTCTTGGCATATTTAGGAGGCTGATAGCTTTGAAAATCTGATCCTTGTGAGCACAAAGTGCGTGGTCACCTCGGGTGCATGCAACACCAGATTACCTGGCAGCACAAATACAAAGTGACAGAAGGATGGGGACACAATTGCCTGTCCTTGCTGCTGAACCACCCCTGGGGCTCAACACCATGACGATGCTGACTGAAGTCAGAGCTGGGCAGACTGGCCCCTGAGATGGCAAAACACCCAGCCTGCGTGTCTGCCTCTCCAGGAGCATCCTCCAGGTGCAGGCAGGAAGCTTGTGATAGGATTCTTTAGGACAGGACTCCTAAGTCAGCTCCTGGCTACAGAAAGCACCAAGTCATTGCCCAGGCACTGCATGTTTGTCCTCCTCGGTTTCCGGGTGCTGTTTTAAGGCTGCCCAGAACTGTCCTCTGACAGTGGCTTTCCAAGTCTCCCTTTCTCAGAGAAACCTGGTGACAGTGAGAAATGCCAAATGTCCATGCCAGAAACTGCTGGAAGTGCTGCTCATCCCCTGTCTGCAGGGCACGTGGCAGCTGAGAGCTGGCACACTGACTATAAATCAGATGCTCTGGAGGCTTTGCTTACCTGGGATTCCTCAGCTCCATCTCTGCCTTCTGCCTTCTCCCCCTTCTCCACCAAACTGGCATTTCTCCATCATCAGCAACCTGTCAGAGCAATGAGAGAGAGGGGGAGAGGGAGACAGAGAATCCCTGGTGGATCTGGCTTCCCAGCTGATGTTATTTGGCTTCCAGGCATACAGGGAGTTTGCTCTGGGCTCGGCTCTCTCTGGGGCAGTAGTGTCCTTGTTCCCTTGTTATTTGACAAACCTCCAGCCCACAGTGCACACACTTGTCCTGTCCACCACCACATTCCCTGAGCAGGGGAACAGCAGTGAGATGTGCAGGGTCTTCTTCTCCAGAGCTCCACCAGCAGCTCCAAATCTACAGAAAACACTCAGACAGCAGGAGCAAGTTGCACTCTGGAGGATGAGAGAACCAAGACAGACCCAAACTGGTGACTGGTGGAACTTGTTTTCTTGCCTGATTTTGTTCTGGATCATCCCTGTCCTTTCTGCCATTCCCCTCCACATCCAACTCTACTGCCCTTTGTGATACTCATCCCTAAGGTCAGCAGCTCTTTGCTCCTAGCCTTTCTTCACTCTTTCCAGCATCACCTTTTCAGAGGCGCAACAGGAATGGCAGTAGTGGAACAATTCTAGAGTTTGAAGCCTATTGTCAGAAACGAGATACCAGTATGCCCTGTTGCTTCCCAATGAGTCTGACCCATCAAAGTACCTAAATCTAGGCTTCTGCATCCCTTAGTCCTAAAATATTTATGGTCTTCAAAAAAATTCATTCCTGGTGCTTCCGCCTCCGCAAGGTGCAGACGGATGAGATTTCCTAGCTGGGCACTAGGTGGCAAAACATCCCGAGGAAGGGAATTTCCCACCTCGGCTCTTTAGGAAGGGATTGCGGGAGCTCTGGAGAAACGCAGCTGAATATGCAGAAGTTGCAAATGTAAGCGCTCAGAGCCCAGCAGAGAGAGGGAGAGGAGGTGATTTGTATTCCTGTCCTACCTTTGGGCAGAAGTATTTGCGTACAAGCGTCTGAAGCTGTTTCCTCCACTGCTGCTCTCCCGCTGACAGAATGTGGCCACAGAGCTTCAAATATGCAAACACCGGCCCCGGTGAGGGCAGAGCCACTTCTGTTTACAGAGATGCGCTGGCTCCTTGCGACAGGCACGGGTCAAGTGAACGTGCAGCACGTGGCCGTGGATGTCCCGAGCCTTCAGCCCTGGCAGCACTGCCATCCTCCCCCTCTGGCAGCTCCAAAACAAAGAACAGGCCATTTCATAGAATGATAGACTGGTTTGGGTCGGAAAGGACCTTAAATATCACCTAGTTCCAACCCCCCTGCCATGGAGAGGGGTGTCACACGCTGGACCAGGTTGCTCAGGGCCCCATCTGTCCTTGAACATTTCCATGGGTGGGCATCCACAGCCTCTCTGGGCAACCTCTGCCAACCATTCTGGCAGTGTGGCTCCCCCACACCTCTCCATGCCCTGTTTGACTTTCTCCCCTCCTCCTCTCATGTCCCCTTTGTGGTGGGAAAGATGCAGGTGTTGCATTCTCTAAGGTGAATCCCTGAAGGGATGGAATCCTGTGTCCTTCACTGACCAGGTTCTGCCCTCTATCATTCACTGCTTTGCCCAGTTGCAGAGTCCAGTTTCAGTGACTGAAAGCCTCTTGCCCTAAAAAGAGAAAGGTCCTCAGCTCCTTGACCTCATGATTCCCTGCTGGCAAGTGCCATCTTTTTATTCCACAGTGATCATGCCCTTGATGGGACTCAGGGACCAAGAGACTCAGCTGCAATGTGATGTCACTCATTTTGGCCTTCCTTGCCAAAAGCTCTTCTTCCCCAGCTATAAAACCTCCTGCACTGGGCTCCACTGGCAGGTGGGATCTGGAAGGAACCTACAGATACTTGACCTCAAAAGCTGCTTTTTCCTCTTCTTGTAGCTCTCAGGACGTGAATTCCCACAAGGACCTCTCCTGACTGTGATTTTTCACAGCCCCTTTGCTCAAAGGCCCTGCAGCAATTTAAGGTGCTGATTTTGCAGATCACAGAGGCAATAATGGCCAAAATGGTGACACCAGGCAGGGTTCAGCTCTCCAAACCCTGATACTCTGCATTGCTGGTAACATGTATGGATGCAGACATCCCTGCTGCCTTGCTCCAGGGAAGCTGGACTGGAAGAAAAAAAGCAACTGAGACCACCATCAAAGAGGGGATGTGGGGGGATTTGGGGGCCCACAGTGCCTGAGCTATGTCAGAGCAGTGGGCACCCTCAGTCTGCATCACAGGAGTCTGGTGGAGCACTTTAATCCTGGGTGAAGGTATCACAAAGGGATGCTTTGCCAACTCCACTGGCTGGCAAACAGAGGCAAAAATGTGCTGAAAGCTACGGCTCCCTGAGCATGTTCTCTGTCTGGAATCTGCCTGCAAAAAACAACTCCTATTTCTCAAAGGGGTTCATTATTCAAGACTATTTGCTGAATAATTTCTCTGAGTAATTGCAGGTCTGAAGCTTGTCAGCAAACAATTCATCGTGAGCATCCGGGCGGGCAGCTGTAACCATGCTCAGGCTCTGGTCTGTGGGTGGATAAGCCCAGAGTTGGGCAGGAAGGGTAAACAAACTTGTTTACAAAATCAGGATCTTGGCACCAAAAAAAAAAAAAAAAAAGAATTGTATCGTCTTAAAATAAGCTGCTTCCACCACGGTTTCTAGATATAACTGACCAAAATAATCTGGCAGAAAGAACTGGGCATTGGGGCCCAGCTCTGGGCTGCCACATCCCTGCATGTGGTGTGTGGCTCTGTCCTCCAGCTGCCCCCATGTCCCTGAGGGAGCAGCCAAACTGGTCCTCAGGAAAGGAGCAGGAGATGGGAAAAGGGGAGCTGCCTCCATCCTTGCAGGGCCCTGAACATCACAGGAAGAGCTGTGTGCTGGAGCAACATGTCACAGAGCCACTGTCCCTAGAAAATGTCACCAAGCAGCACTGACAATTCACACATATACACTTGGAGAAGGAGCAGAGACCCACTGGAAGCGTTTCCACAATTCAGGGCTCAGCAAGTGCACAGCAGCACTGGGCTGGGTACCAAAGTCATCACTCAGGCTATGTTTCTTGCTGAAATCATGAAATAATAGATGTCCAATTAACTGGCAAAGCAAGATGCAAAGAGAAATATTGCTTGCAGAGACCTGGCATAGTGCCCATGGAGTTATAATAAGAATATTTTATTTGCCTGGGCTATAGATAACCTATTTCTCTTCTCTCTCTTGCTGCCTCTGGGGTTCCTGAGAGTATGTGGGTTTTCTTAGAATAACTTTTCTTTTTCAGCAATCTCTAAAGTCCTCTTGCATTCCACCAGCTCAAATTTATTTCAAATCCTGCTAGACTAAACACAGCCCTAATAGCTGGTGTTAGTGACTGGAGTATCTGACACACTTGAACTGCACAGGTTGCAAATTTGAGGCTATGGTACTTTTCAAAATGTGCCTGTGTGGGAGCAGGAAGGAGAAGAGGGGCTAATCTACTTCAGCCTTTAGAATAGGCAGAGCAGGCAAAGTTAGAGCAGAAATAGGGAAAAAAAAAAACCAAACCAAAAAACCAACACCCTAGGAAAAAAATTAATTGGCAGGGAAAAAGCCTGCTTCACATTGCAGTTTCCTAAGTCAAAAATAAAACCACAGAGGTGCCAATAGGACTGGACAGATGTCAGCTCACCATCAACCTGCCCAATAAGTTATTAGAATCCAGAGACCATTGCATGCAGAAAATCTTGAGCACAGTGCCCTGGAGCCAATACAAGGCACGTACTGCACATCCCTGAAAAGCACAACAGGAAAGGCTCCAACTGCAGCACGCCAGCCTATCGACTACCCGTGATTCAGATTAAGGGTAACCAGCATCAACTAAAGCCTCTGAACAAGGTGTCCAGCAAAATGAGATTTTTAATGGGTCAGTCCCTCCCTGCAGGGGCTGCAGCAGCAGCTGAGCTGTTTGCTTGACTTGACATGTATCCACACGGGAAAGAACTGATTCCCTTTAATTGTTGCAGCCATTAACCTAAAACGAGTTCTCTGTAATTCTCTCTGTCTGTTTGGCCCAGGAGTGTTTCCGAATCCTTAGAAACAAGTCAGCAGTTGTAACCTCGGTGAAACTGGAGGCGTCAAGCTGATAAGTAAAGGTCAGAGCACCACCCATTTGCAGAACTAAGAATGGAAAATCCTTGGCCTCTCAGCTTTGTATCCCAATAGCATTCCTGGTGGTCTCTGATCTTGGGGAAGGCAGCGCCAAGGAAGTTCCAACACACACACAGGAATTTATTTAAATTAAACTGCTATTAAAACAGCCCAGAAACATGACCTATGAATTCTGTTTTCATTCTTTCTTCCATCTTAATTCTTAAATTTTTTTCTTCTCAAGCCTTTCATTCGCAAAACACTTTAATTCTTCCTTTCCTCTTGTATTTCTAAACTTCTCATTTTGCAGTATTTCTCTTTATTTGCAGAGAACAAACTGGAGAAAACCAAGAGGTACATCTCTAATGGGCAGAGAGCTCTTAAAATCACCTGCCAGTAAATCCCTTTGCTGCTGGTGGCTGCCACCTTCCCATCCTGACAGCAGCTGGGAACACAAGGGTGCATGGCTGTGGAAATGAGCAACGTGAGCTCGGGGTTTTACTCTGTCAAGTGATGACAGAGTGAGAAGGAAAACACAGGATGCAACTGGAGAGTGGAAGATGTTTCCTCTGCGACAGCACCGTTCTGGGAGCCCAGAGAAGCCCCAGTTCTCACCAGTGGAAGTCTGGTGCAGGTGCAAAAAAGCAATCAAGTAACCTAAAACACAATGAGACAGCCTTTTCCTGCCACTTCTTGACCTCATCCTTTCTCAAACCAAACACTGCTGTTCTTTCAAGGGGGAGAAAAAAATCCCCTGTTGCTTTTGACCAAACAAGAAAAGAAGAAAAACAAATCCCAATGCAGCTCCCGCTATCTGTGGGTGACTGTGTGAGCAGGGCTGAGGAGAGCTGTGCCCTGGCTCCACACTGTCAAGCCTTGCAGCTGCAGGCAGGGAGCTGCAAGTAGCACAATGGGCTCAGAAATGCCTTGCCAGGGTCAGGCAGATCAAGCCAAACACATGTAATTTCCCTATTTTTTACTTGTAAGGCACCACATGAGATCTTGGAGGCAAATATGTAGCGTCTAATAACTCCCAGAAGGGAGAATCACAGAGTCATTTTTGTTGGAAAAGACCTCCAAGGTCAGTGAGTCCCAACTTTGATCCAAAAAGATCAGAAGAGGAGAGAAAACCCAGGTTGTCTCCAAGGCCCTGCCCACATGTTGGTCCTTCACCAGCTAATTAACTCCATCCTGATGGAATTCCTCCTGCCATTGCACAGCACTCCCAGTAAAACACACATCTCTAGAAAGGCCAAGAAAGGATCCTCCAGAAAGACCTTTCTTGTAGCATTGCAAACTCCATAGTGTGGGAACAGGCCTGTCCAAAGCAAATACCAGCAAAAAGAAAAAAAAAAACCAAACCAAAAAAAACCAACAAAAATAATGAAAAGATCAAACTCAGAGTTAAGAATGAGTCAGCCAATTGCTGTGTGTTCCTGCACTAAGTGGCATCCCTGCAAGAAGCAAGTCGGAATATTTTAACAAAAATATTCCAGCAAAGAATCCATTTCTGGCAACTAAGCTGTATTGGAAATTTCCTTCTAATCAGCATGGCCAAAAAAAAAAACAGCTAACACTGACAGCAGCAGCCTAATCTATACCAAAAGCTTTTTCCTGAATATTGGAGGAAAAAACAAAGACAGAGAGAAAAAATAAAGCAAACCCACTCCACCCCCAAAAAACTTGTCCTTCATTGTCTTTTTAGCCTAAAATAATAAGAGCTAAATTTTCACTGGCATCTCAATTCCAAAGGCAAACTTTGCAAGCAGGCAGTTTTCTTACTGAAAATAAAGTGAAAGGCATCAATCCCAAACCTGCAGACTTTCCAAAAGCCAGGAACTGTGTCCAAGCACATTGACCTTTTGCTAAGCTCTAAAAAATGTAATAAATGCAAAGTGCAACAGCATCTGGAACCTGCCCTGACATCTTGAATTCACATTCTCACTTGCTGATGAAAGATGCTTTGCTTCTTCTTTTAAACAGGTTTGCTCCCAGAATTCTTGCTGTATCCTGGAGCCATGGCTGTGCTGAGGGCCAGGTCCCAACCCGACCCAGTTTTGGTCCATGAAGGGCCCTCAGCACACAGCAGCTTCATCCTGCCGCTCTGCCTCTACCTGCTGCTGGTGGAAGAGAAACACAGTTGTCCTGGTCTCACAAAGAGCTTTTGTTTTCAAAAAAATCCCTCACTTTCCCCAGGAAAATTTGTGTGTTTGATGCAAAATCAATCCAAGAATTGCTTCTGTCTGGGAGTACCTGTGGAATAACACTACGAATTTTACTGCCCACCATAGGCTGCACTCCCTCTCCTGTTGCAGCTGGCAAGGCTTCAAAGGAAACCTGATGCTATTTTGAGAATCCAAGAAGTCCAGGAAGTTCAGACTTGAGGCATCTAAAGGAGAAGAGGGAAAACCAACATGATCCCAATTCCACCATTTTGGGGTTGACTCCCAGCCCCGTTATCTGGGGCTGGATCCATGCAGAGGCTACCAGAGGGTGCAGCCGTGCCTGGGCTCACTCCCTGGCTGCTGAGGGCAGCTGGGACAGGAACAAAGCAGGCTCAGGGATGGACAGCCAGAGGGACATCCACAGCCACCAGCAGAGCCTGACTGTCCCACACCCACAGCACCCTGCTGGCTGCACGGCACAAACCACCCTGGGACACAACAGGCTTTGCTCAGGAGAACCAACCAACAAACTGGGTTGATCAAGAGAAAAGTCCTCAAATCCACAATCCATTGCAACGTGGTAATTATAACCACAAAAATGACCCTCTGCTGAGAGGAAAGAGAAGGCCATCACTTGCATGTATTTCACTCCATCCGAAATCTATTTGTTTAAATGTTTCATATGTGTTCACCTGCCCAGAACTGTGGATTGGTTCTGACACTTGGCTTCACACTGACTACATTCACACTCACACTACATAAAATACAGGGGAAGATAATCAAGAAACACAAATTTAGGCCATCGTGACCTGAAGCAAGAACCTTTATTCAGAAGACCTGCATGCCCAGACTACTACTGGGTAGCTGTGTCGTGCCAAGGTGGGTTCCCCACTGTGCACAGCAACACCCAGCACTTGGGAAGTGCTTATATACACTCAGTTCACTGATTTATCATTAGCTAAAGGTCACCAAAGGCTTTGTAAAAAGCTTTGTCCTCTCAGCATGATCATTCTAGGTGACAAATACTTCTGATTTACCCAAGATACAAAATATACAGAGTCAGAAATCAATAATGCACGCAAAGGTTGAGGGAAAGAAAAACTGGAGACAGAGAGAAGTGCCCAATAACATGTGAAAGGTCACTGGCACCATCCCTCCAGCACTTCCACCCCCTGTGGACATTGCCCTGCTTGCAGAGACTGACAGCTGTTAGAAAGCCTTCCTCCCCCAGCACAGGCAAGCAGAACCTTAAACCACCATTCTTCTTACTTTGCTCTAAGGAACTGTTTGGTCCAAGTGCACAACACCTGGCACCACCCATGATGACACAGGAATTACAGATAATCTGTCCCCACATCCTGTATCAGAACCCCTTGGATTTTGCCTGCTGCATTATGATAAGCTTTCACCACCTGGTTTTTCAATGATTTTTGTCTCTACTTTGGCCCCTGCTGCCCCCTGGAAAAGCAGACAGGACAGGTCTCCATGCTGCAGCAGATGGCACCTGGTTTCTCAGCAGCCTCTCTCACTCATCTCAGCATTTATCCACTCCACAGAATCCCCATTTTGTTTAGAGATGCCCTCCACTCCCTCCACCCTTTTTATCCTTCAGAAACACATCCCCAGCCATGCTCCACTCCCTGCTGACCACTCTTTTGGCCACCTCCGCCTTTTTAACACATCTTCTTGGCTCTTCTCTGTCCCCTGCACTCCTCCCATGTTTTCCACAGAGACCTGTGTAGTATCCAAACAAAACAAGAGTCAATCCCAATGGCATTTTGCTCCATCCATTTTGAATTCCTACAATGACAGAGAAATAAACACTGAAACTGCAGCTTCTCTGCCACAAAATGTGGCTTTGCCAAAGCTGTGTGTGATCCATCTGCCTGGGGGATAAAACACAGAATTCATGAAGGCACTGCTTGGTGGGTCAAGAAAAGTCTCCCTCATTTGGTGAACACATGGTTTGGGCAAGACTGGGAGTACTTTGATACTGGCACAATCTGAGGATGAGAATCTGAGACAAAATTATAAACCTCTTCACTAAGTGAAAAGCGCCAGCCCCGCTAATGGCATCTCAGCTGGCTGAGCACACTCTGCTCAAGAATGCCCAACATTTCCCCAGATGAAGAAAGATATTTTATTCAGATTGGTGGTACTCTCTGTGCCTCCTCTTCCTCTGGAAGCCAGCCAGGGCCAGAGCAGGATGGTGAGCTGGGACCTCTGCATTTCTGTGGCAGAGTTTTGCTCACGGACCCATATGAGCCCCTGAGCTCTCCAATGCATATGCACTTCTTGAATCAACACAGTTCTCATGCCAAGAGCTTCCAGATCAACCCCACGGTAAAACATGCCTGGATTGAGGCAGTTTTGCATGGTTTTGACTTCCAGCACTCTATCCCAACACTCCCACCCAGCTGACTGCTCCTCCTGGAGAGCTCCAGACCTCCTGTGGACACAGCTCACACACAGGAGCTCCCCAGAAAGCAGCTGTCTACCCCTCGCCCTTTATGGAGGACAAACAGGAGGCAGCTTGAGGAACTCACCAAAGGGCTCACAGCTACAATTAGCATCACTGATAATTAAAAATATGCTGCTTGGCTCTGTCTCATAGTTTGAGGAGGAAAACATGGCCCCTTGCATGAGTCTCTGGGTTCACATCATTCCCTGCAAGGAAAGTTCCTGCTGCCCTGCATCCCACCACAGCCTGGGGGTCACTGTCCCTCTCCAAATGCAACGGACCAGGTCCAGACCTCACAGCCCAGATGGCAAGGACACGAATACCTGAAAAGCCAGATATAAAAGGCAATAGTCCTAAAAACAGTGAGAAAAGACTGATGAACAGCCACATTTACTTGCCCTGCTTCTCGTCTAGGGCAGTCTGCCAAAATTACTGCAGCATTCTCCACTAGTACCCCTGGTGTGACTCTTGAGGATGTCCTGGGCAGGGCTAAGAGTTGGACTCGATGATCCTTGCAGGTCTCTTCCAACTCAGGATGGCCTATGATTCTGTATTTTTTAAAAATCACCTTCCACGGGGTTTTCCAGAGCATTTAGCATTCAGGAGCAGCAATTAATTTTCTAGTCTCAGAGAGAGGCTCACCTGCAGCACAGGTAGCACCAAAAAGCTCCTGCTGAGCGCGGTGGATTTGGGCTGTGCTTTGCTCATCGCCTCGCAGGGCATCCGAGACGGGAGCTGCTGCTGACAGCGGCTGTAGGAGACGGATCCCCGCTCCGCAGGAGCCGGGCCGGGGGAGGGCAGCGGCATCTCTCAGAGCCCAGAGCACAAAACGGGCTCCAGAACGGGCCACTGCGGAGCGGCTGCGCGCCCTGCCTCCCGCGGAGCCTCGCACAGACACAGCAGCGAGGAGAGGCTCAGCCAGCCCCGCCGGATGCCGAGCATCGCTCCCGTCCCGGCGCGGGAATCTCCAGCATCGCTCCCGTCCCGGCGCGGGAACCTCCAGCATCGCTCCCGTCCCGGCGCGGGAACTTCCAGCATCGC
>VXBQ01026475.1:36372-47420 GCA_013400175.1 Phainopepla nitens | reverse complement strand
GTCCCAGCACGGGAACCTCCAGCATCCCTCCTGTCCCAGCACGGGAACCTCCAGCATCCCTCCTGTCCCAGCACGGGAACCTCCAGCATCCCTCCCGTCCCAGCACGGGAACCTCCAGCATCGCTCCCGTCCCGGCACGGGAATTTCCAGCATCCCTCCCGTCCCAGCACAGGGCTCTCCCACACCACTCCCAGCACGGCATGGCACTCTGCCACAGCCCCCACAGCAAATGCTCCCCAGCTCCTGCAAGGACAGACCTCAACCTGCACAGTCTGAGCTCAATCTCCAATATGATTGAATCAAGAACAGAGAAGAGCTGCACTGTGCACCACCCATCCTCCCCATCTCATCCTCCCCCTCCCCAAACAGCCAGGTATCAATGGCTTTATTAAATTCTGCTTTATTTATCCCTCTTGCCCTTGACTGGAAGGTTTATGAGCAAGACCAGCATCGGCAAGCCCTTAAATTCAAGCAACACGATTTTCTTTTGAGCCACCACACCCCACACCCTCCCTGGCACTGCTGTGCACCACAGCCCTGCAGCACCCTGCCAAGTCACCGGCTTTCCCCCGTGGGCGCTGCGAAGGTCCAGCTTACGTAAGAAGGAACAAACTGGCTTTTCTTCACCACCCTTTCAATACTGCCATTCATCCCCTGCCCTCCATCCTCCCAGTACCACCTTGAAGGATGTAAAACACACAGCCAAAACATCTCACACGTTGTCCCAGGGTGAATGTTGTCCGTGGGTGACGAGTCTATAATTTTGTCCCCCTAAACAAGAGCGACTTAAAGGGTTAAGGCAAAAAAATACTGAGATGCAAAGGTACCCACGTGTTAAAGACACTCCTCCCTGACAAAGTCATGTCACTGCTCAAAAAACAAGGAGTTCTGACCTGACAGCCCTTTCCTGGAGGACACAGGGGCTGCAAAGCCAGGTCACATGCATCCCACTCCACCAGAGAATCCGGCATCAAACAGCGAGGGACCAAATCTGTTCAATGGTTGTGTAAAGATTTTGGCTCCGATGCTGACCAAGCACTAAAGCTGGTTTCAGTTTTACCCAGCTGGAAACATCTTGGTCAAACCCCAGGTTATTTTTGCATCTGCACATTAGTTCTGCCTCGTTAGAGACTACGTGCTGTCTTTGACCAAGTGGTCAACCCCAGGGAAAAGCAAGCCAAGAGGGGAACAGGACATGACTTTGCAGGCTCGAGCATCAAATGACAAAGCCAAGTTTATTCAGACACAAATAGCCTGCTTCAAAGCATTTTCCACCCCTCCCGGAACTGATACTAGCATCATAACCATCTACATTCTAGGATTTTTGGCCCTCTTCTGACTTCAGGCCAGCACGGATGCATTCTGCCTGCCATTATTTGTCAAATACCAAATTCCAATTCCTTTACGAAACCAGGGGGGAAGGAAGCATGGCTGGTTGAACTCTTTGTCCTTCTCCCCCCCCACATACACACTTTCACATCATGAGAACAGAGCAAGAAACCCACAAAAAATGCACATTTCCAAAGCCAGAGGCTACATCCCAGTTCTGGCAGCCCAGTGCTCTTACCACAAAGCTAGAACAGCCTGGATCCCCTTTGACTTCTTAACAATATGTTCACAGTGGTGGCAGGGTGGGGAAGAAGGGCTTCAAAAGAGAGGAGCAGCAAGGAACAAGTTATTTTGAATCCAGAAGCCAACCACTGCAACATGAACACTCCCCATCAGAGTTTTACTGCTCCTCCTGGGAAGAGCTTTGAAGCGTGGCAATGGAAAATGGAGAGAGAGCCAACAGCACCCAGCATGTTGGTTTGGGACAGTTCTACAAGCACTAAAATGTCAAAGATATCAACAAAGGCTGGATTTGGTGAGGTGAAGGAGGCAAAGTAGAGAAGACAGGGCCCTCAGTGGCCTCATGCCATCTGTACATTCTCCTTCCTGCCTGCAGCTCCCAGGGAGCTGATGAAGCCACTGGGATGCAGGCAGCTCACTCAGCCTCACACATGGGGTGTCTTGGACCTCAGAGTGATGCAGGGTGGTGTTAGCACATAAAGCTGGAATTTACTCACTTCATCCAGCCTTGGATGTGGAAAGAGAAATCAGTGTGTTCCAAGTCTCCCCCGTCTCCCAGTGTCAGCAAGGGAAGGGAGCCTTGGAAAAACCTTTTTCTTCTGTGGCTGTTAAATCATAAGGCAGCCATATGGAGAGGATACACTCTCACATCACATGTAGCAGCTACTGGGCAGGTTTTGCAGTCATTTTGCACCTTTTCTGCCCAGCCAGGGCAGAACCAGGACCTTGCTGCCAAAAATGCTGCACTCTGCAAGCCAGTCCTCCCCTGCCCTGGATGACTGCCAGCCAGTGACCTTGAGAAGATGTTCCTGGGACAGGCAGTGGCCATGAATCACAGGACAAGTGATTCAGGGTGGTTTGCAGGTGGTTTGCAGGGTGGCACTGAGATCCAGCAGCCAAGGCCTGCTCAGAGGAGCAGGAAGAGAGAGGACCAGATCAGAAGGGGCAGGGGAAGCAGCTGGTGGGAAGCTCACCCGGCATCTGTGCTACAGCCCCAGCCCCCCCATGCCTGCACATACTAAACATCAATTACATGGAAATTAAAAGAGGAAAAAATAAACACTTTGAAAAGACAAGAGATGAAAACATCCATGCTGTGTTTTTTCAAGAGCGGGATGAACCCACCCTGAAGAAATGTAAATGTAGCAGGAAGCAAGAGACTCCCGGGATTACTCATTACAGGAGACGAGACTCTACATCTTTCTGTTTTGCAGCAATTAACTGTTAACTGGGGAAAAAAAAATGAATAGATCAACACTTTTCTATTATTAGTTTTAAATAATGACTCAGAAACAGGCACTTCCTTTTTCCCTAAGCTATGAGGAGCAAAGCACCAAGACCCTGACGACAGCTTCAGGCTCATTTAAACTGCAAATATATATGCAGAAATTACAAGAGAGTGGTGTGAATACAAGGAGAAACAAACCCTTTGTTTTGAGTCTAACTACCAGCAATTACCTCTCATTTAGAGGTTAAAAAGCTTGATACAGCATATTTGTTAGGAAGAGCATGGAGTGCCTGGATGTACTTGTGCAGAAATTGGGGAAGAGAGAAGAGAGAGAGAGGAAAAGTCAGGCCTGGTGACGGCCTTGGAGACAAACTGGGTAAAAGGCCAATACAAAGAAGTCTCCCCAAAACACAGAGCTGTCTCCCAAAGGCCTGACCCTGGACCTTAATCACCAGTACCATCCACAGTCCAGGGAAATAATTAAGCATTTCAGCTCTGAAAGAGTTGCCTGCCTAATCTGCTAAGCAAACAGTTTTTGCAGAGCAATTCAGAGAGAGAAAGAAAAGCAGATTCAGCTGATGAGACACAAAAAAAAGTCTCTAAAGGCATTAATTTCCTTTGGGAAGCAGCCCACATGCTCCCAGCACAGTGGGAACCATCACTCCTGCAGCAGGCCCCAGCAAGGCAGATGATCAAATCTGCATCAGCCATTTGGAATAAGCAGAAAGGCAGCAGATGAGGATGTGGTGTCACGAGCAGTAGCTAGAATGCTGAAAACAGAAAAACTTTAAGTTCACCTTGACATCTGCTTATTGAAAGAAACCTTTTGGATCTTCTTCTCCCGGGGATAAGCATCTGCATCCCTACCACGTTCCCTTAAAGCATGCACAGGGATGATGAGGACACAGCACAGCTCTCAAGGGACTTGCCCTGCAGGACCTGGAGCAGCAGCACCAGGGCCTGGCCAGCTCACCCATCCAGCACACGGCCCACCCTGGCTGGCCACAGCCCCCAAGAACTTCAGCACCCACCTGGAATGGGACAAGTCATGGGAATGCTCCACACTAGCAAGGTACAGGGGCTGAACCCCACCTTTGTGGGCAGCAGAGTCCCACAGGACTTTGCCAAAAAGTCAGGCAGAGGATGTTGTCAGTCCTGCTGTGCTGGCCACCTGCATGCCCCAAAACAGCCCACAGGACTTGTCACTGCTCCCAGTGCCATTTCCTCCCCGTGACCCTGGTGTCACGCTCCACACCTGTGAGCAGTGTGAGTCACCAGTGTCCTCCCAGGCCTGTTTGGCAGAGTCAGGCACTGACCCATCCCACTGCCTCCAGTGACCACCAGCAGACCTGGCACCATCAACACCCCAGCCCCCAGAGAGACCTCAGTGCTCTGCAAACCTTGGACCTCTGAAACAGCAGCCCTGAGACAACACAGACAGACAGGTACATAACTTCTTGGGGTTTTCTTTTGCCTTTTTTTTATTCCTTCCCTTCCTTTGCCACGACACACGCTTTGTTTTAAATATCTTAAATATATTAATTTTTAAAAAGTATTAATAAAAAGCTACTGAAGGACATGATTGGCAGAGTGACCAAGGGCAGCAACCCATTGAAAAGTATGGGGACATTTTAAAAAACAGAAAACAAGTGATAACCCAAAAAAATGGCATTTTTTGCATATGCACAGCTGGCTGGAATACCCTGGACTCTGGCATTATTGCAAAACTGGAAGGGGAAGCAGTAGAAAAAATATATTCCATTGTACCAACTTGCATTGGGAAGGGAGTTAAGAGCAAAAATTAGGAGGATTTAAACATTTTTGGTATTTCAGATGTTCCCTCCCACACCCACTGCCCGATCACTTTCAGTCTTTAAGCAAGTTTTCTGGCTTGGGGTAGCCAAAGAGTACAAAATCTGCTTCATAAAGCTTGTAGAGCTGCTGCCTCCAAGCCAGTGGGATTTTGGCAAACCAGTTATCTTCCCAGCTGCTGGCAGTCCTGTTCCTGTAGCTGGGTGGGAAGCGAAGCAGCCTGTCCACTTTGAGGAGCTGCAATAAATAAGCAGCATCCTCATCCAGCGTCTCCAGCTTCCCAATGAAATCATAGTCAATCTGGCACGGGTGGCACAGACGGTAAACCTGCCTCCAGTGCTCATTGAAGGGGGCCATCTTCTCTGTCCTGGGATCCAGTAAGTACTGGATGAAGTCAGAAAAGGAGACTTTGAGGCCTGCCCCGAAGGCCTCGCTAACGGAGGTGGGGAGGTTGGTGTGGTTGGAGTAGAGCTTCAGCATGGGGATGGCGAAACGCCGGTAGAAGTCCTCGTTCTCCAGCTCAAATTTGCTGCGGAAGGCGGAGATGAGGCGCACAAAGGGGTCTCGTACAAAGAGGAACTTGGTGTACTTCTTCAGCTTGATCTTCATCAGGTGCCGCGAGAACTTGCCGTAGCGGCGCCAGAATTTGTTGAAGGTCAGGTGGGTGCTGGTGTTGTGGACGTGCTCCCGGGGGATATCCAGGGGGTTCCGGTAGGGGACCCCCTGGTCCAGCAGGCTCTCGCTCAGCACGATCATCACGCGTTTCCAGTTGGTGCAGGCCACCTTGGGCACGTAGCAGTAGATGACGCCGTGGCGGTCATCCACAATCAGGTGGTTGAGCTCGTAGTTTGGAATGTCATCGAAGGAGCGCTCCTTGGTGGGGAAGGTGAAGCTGGAATTGGCACAAAACTCCCGCAGCGTTCGCTGCCTCTCTACCTGCAGCTTCTCTTGGTCCAAGCTGTTCCTGTCCTTGTGCGTAGACCAGTCATAGCCCCGCACGTTCTCCTCCAGGTTACTCACCACGGGCTTGTTGGAGCCCTGGACGAGGAGCTGCTCTGTCTTTCGGGGGATGGAGCTGTTCTGTTTCAGGCTTGAACTAAGCAGCTTTGCCAAAAATTCATCTACGTCTGGCAAGGCTTCCCAGCCCTCCCCTGCGGCGATGGCGCCTGGGGAGCGGGGTCTGGAGAAGGACGTGTGCAGGTAGAAGTGAGCTGTCCCCACGTTGTCCCAGTACACGATAATCAGGAGGATCATGAAGATGGAGACCAGCACCACAGACAGACGGAGGAGCCGCGCTTTGGTCATCCTGACACCTACTGTGGTAGCTGGCTTTCACCTGGATTCACCTCTGGCTCGCGGAGTGAGGCTTGGGATCCAGCATGGTGCTGCAGAGCAGGAGCCTGGAAAGGTATGAGGAAAGAAAATCAGTTGAACCCTTAATCCTTCTGGTTTGGAGAGAATGACCTGGCACAATCGAAACTCATCGTGGGGCTGACCACCCCCACTTCCATGTGGGGAGAGCTATGAGAGTCACAGGTATCCATAGACACTCTGTGGAAAAGAGCTGGCTGGCCAAAAGCAGACATAATGTGTTGCAGTTTTATCAGTTTCATAGCAAACATGGCTTTTTATCAATCTCAAGTTTCTGGAGTTAGGTGATTCCAAGAGAAGCTCTGTTTAAATTTGAAAGAATTAGAAAACACAATGATTTAAGGCCTAGAGCTTACAGAGGCAAGTTTCAGAGTATTAAAATATACAACCATACACAGAAAGTATGCAGAGCCAATTACCCTTTCAGACCTCCTTGATTTTTACACTAACACACAAGAAGAAAGAAGTCTCAATCCATGATTTCAGCTTTTGGTATCACACTGCGGTCTCATCTCTGCGTGAAGGTACTCTGTGCTGAAAACAAATTCCTTAGTGGAATTATGAATACAGGACTGAAGGTGCCACTGCCTCAGTGGCTAAAGCAAGTCCCTGCTGAGAGAACATCACTGACCTGAACTCACCATCTTATCTACCCTGTATGAAGGCACTCGGTAGGTGTCATCTCCCTGCCTTTCTTGGTAGCTGTTTCATTTTGCCAGGAACAAAGATTACACAAGCAGTTCTCCTACAACCCCCCTGCAAAGGGATACAGTCCTGATAAGAGCCATGCATCAATAAAAACCTAAAGGAGAGGTTACTTTTAACTGAATGATTTAGGAGATTAAGGATGCTCTGGTAAATCTGTGTTGGTGCCCAAACACTGTAGAGTCAGGGCCTCCTTTCCTGCTTTAATGTAATTTATATTTCTATCACACTCAACACTAACAACTCTTGATCACCAAAGACAGAGAGCAATCACTGTTAAAGGGGCAGCTCAGATCATCTGTTCTGAGGGGTGCAGCAGGTTTGGGTTTTTTGCTTCAGCCAGCCCCATCTTTTCCCTGCTGTCTGCTTTCCACGACTCCCAGCCCCTTTCTTCCCACAAGATCCTCAGGGAACACCCATCTCCCCAGCCTGCTGCATGTTTTCTGGTCCAAGGCTCTGTGCAGAGGCAGGCTGGCAAACCAGCCTTGATCCCTCCCCAAACCAGCAAGGAGCCAGTGCCTACAGCCAGGGAAGAACAACACAGCAAAGTGAGGAGCTACAAATAGTTACTGCAATGTTCTCCACCCCTCCAAGCACAGTCCAGGCTCTGATTATAAACACAGAGCAGCACCTACAGATAAAAAACAAGAGCTGTCCTTTCCACAGACATCCCAAATCTTTCCAATGACTTCAGAACAAACCCTGCAAACACCAGCTTTGAAAACAAAGCCACTTCAGGGCAAGCTGCCCTGAAAAGTTCTTTAAAATGAAGGCTGGGTGTCTCTTCTTCCCAAAACACAGAGGTTGCTCCCCAGCCAATTCACATCACCCTTAAACAGCATCAACCCCACCCTTCACAGAGATACAGTGAGTCCAGAAATGCAAAAGGGTTGAGCTCTGTCATTCCCAGGAAAAAGGTGCTCAGCACCTCTGAAGTTCACTGCAGGCTTGCAGTGAATGACTTGGTAAAAAGTCCCCTGCATGTCTCTGCTTGTGTCTCAGGGGTGATGGGCTTTAACAACCAAAGTCCACGTTTCAAACATTAGATAAGAATTTACTAACAAAGAAGAACAATACCAGATACTGTTACATGTCAAAGTATTAGGTCAGCTTGTCCCAAGACACAAAACACATATCTGAAGGCTTATGGTTTCTCCACCCTGGTGTATTTATTTACAATTTGGAAGTAGGGAGAGCCAGAAATTCAGCAGAGCTGTAACCCAGCACAAGGCTTTACACTGCAACACCAAAAAATGTCCTTTCCTGGAGCCAGGTTCTTATTCTGCCTGTGAAAAGGAGCTGGAGGAACTGCAGACATCATGTTTTACAATCTGCAGAGCAAGAAGCAGGTATTACTCAGCAGTAATTCTCCGTGTTTAGCTAGTCAAGACTGAGGATGGAGCAGATCTCAGAAGAGACACACAGAGATTCAGCAGAGAGCTAAAGAAGGGGCAAATTACACATGTGCGTCAGCACTTCAGACCAAGCATCTGAGTCCAGCAGCAGAAGATAATGGAGGGACACTGCCAAGCCTCCCGCTTGGCACACTCCTGGGTTTGAGTTATGCCCAAATCTGTTCTTGCTTTTGATCCCGTTCAGCTGCTCAGGGCAGGGACTGCTTCCTATTCTGTTTGAATAGGGTGCCCACTGCGCACAGAATCCCAGCACGCTGTGCTTCCAGCGCTGCTTGAGACCTCTGGGCTGGCTGGAATGCAGCAAGCCTGGAAAGCTGCACGGAGCATCCCTGTCTGCTATCCCCACACCCGGCAGCTCCTACAGCCCTGGGCAGCACAGCAGCCTCCCAGCATTCCTGCAAAGCTGTCCCAGCCAGGCGTGGACTGATCACCCTCCTGGCAGCAGCGACAGGGGCAGACACCGTGTGTGGCACTCACATTCCTGGGGCAAACGGAAAGAGGGATCCTCACCAAAGCCACCCCACGATGCAGCTGTACCAAGTGCACCCCAAGGGCTCCAGCCTGCTTTCCAGGACACGCAGGCCTGCCAGGGAGCTTGGCTTTTCCAAGACACACACACAGCAGCGAGCAGCACAGAATCAGAAAGACTCCGCTTCCATTAACTCTACCCGTGCCAGAGAGGAACCCTGGAAAAGAGCAGTAAGACAGCTTAATTCCCCCTCAGAGGGAAAATGCTGCAGAAAACAAGAGTTGCTCTATTGATTATAAAACATCCCCTTCCTGAACACTTCATAAAGGACGCCAGACTGAAAGCACAAATTAAAGGTCTCTGTGCACATTAGAGGGAACATGCCTCTGTCCTCCCCTTGCCAGAATCAAAAGGAAAAGCTTCCAGAAAGAGCCAAGAATTTACATTCAAGTTCAACCCAAAGTCACCAGCCAACAGGAACGTGCACCAGGATCCACACAAAGGTGCCTCTGTGACATGGTGCTGGCAAACTGGAAAGTGGACCAAGTGCTATAATCATCCTGCAGTCCCCTGAGCAGCCATCCCGTGACCGTCTCCAGCCTGAACCTGGCCCAGGTGTGAACCAAGAGCTTTTCTCCCCGTGCCAAGAAAGACACTGAGGCCTAAGGTCACTGGTCCCGTGACATGTCAAACCCCTGCTGTGTCAAACAACCACCTCTCAAACTCTAGTTTAAGATCAGAAAGGGAGGATGTGACCCCAGCACTCTTATTGCAAAAGCTATTGCAGATGCAACTCCTCGGGGGTTTGGAAACTTTATTTCCACTTCACAGCCTGATTGTAACTGTTTATTCTCAGGACAGATAAGACCTTAAGTAATTTGTGTCTCTTTATTCCTTTCCTCTTGGATTTATGCAACAACTACATTCTCTTCCAGCCTCTCTGCAAAAGAAAGTAACTCCAGCTCACTTAGAGGAGCAGAAAGGCCTACAGAAACTAAAGCAGCTTACAGAAAGGCATGTGCCAGACACAGGGGACAATAAGCCTTCTCTATGAGCAGCAGTGGTTTTGAAAGAAATGTGCCTCCAAAGGCTTGGGTGCAGGTCCCCTCTCTTCTTGCTTTGGGTTTCCCCAGCACTAAGCACCACCTCAACTCCTCCAGTGCCCACTTGATCTAACATGAGAAGATGCAGGATTTCAGGCAGCTTACTTGGATTTTGCCTACTTAGGAAGACAGAAAGAAATGGAGTAAGAACTTTTTAAAACGCCTACCAAATTCAAATGGATACTTTCCCTTGGGGCACTTCACCAGGGATCACTGGACCCGTGCAGCCTTCTATACTCACATATCATAGTACACACCAGTTATGCTTAGAGGATCAGCAACCTCTAGAAAAGCGGAACCAATTTAAATCTTCTAAAGGTGTAGGAGAACAAGCTCCCACCAGTCAACGCAGACTGTACCAAGAAACAAATTTCACACACTTGGCTATCACTCAATACATTGTTTCTGCCCAGCCTCCCAAAAGTTTAGCACCCTTTGCAGAGCAAGTAAGTTTTAACCCAGCAAATGACATTAATACTTACATTAGCATAAATGTACACCACAAGCAAAACACGGAGCTGCTTTGCATGTTACACCACAGCTTAGCCCATATACGTTAGAGACCAGCAGAAGAACATCCTAATCTACAGTTTGCCAGCACCTTGCCCACCACTGCTGCCAAAAAGCCTGGCTGGCAGCAGCTGTCATCTCTTTCTTAATATCCATACTTGGAAGTTGTCACAATTTCTTAAATTTCGGGAGGAAACTCCCAAAACACAGCAGATCCTGTTCACCCATTGCTTTTGTCACAAACTTCCAGCACACGCAGCATCCCTGGCTTTACAATCGCAGGAAGCATCTCAGGCAGCGCCGGCGCTGCAGCCTGGGCCAGCAGCATCTGGGGACATTTGTGTGTCAGCCCCGACACCCGCACGGGCTGTGGTCACCTTAGAAACACCTGGCTCCGGCACAGCTTTCAGCCCGAGCTCTGCAGGGAAGTTTTGCCCGTGGAGTCCAGGCTGGAAGCAGAGTGTTTCTGGCCGGATCCCCGCGGAGCAGCGCTGGAAGGCGGGCTGTGCATCCCGGCACCGCTCCCGCAGCCGCTCATCCCCGCTCGCTGCCAGCCCGGCAGGGGCTGCAGAGCACCCGGCAGGGCAGCACCAGCCTCAGGCCCAGCACCGGGGCTGGAGGGAGTCACAGAATCACTAAGGCTGGAAAAGACCGCTAGGATCGAGTGCCAAGATCAGCCTAACGCTGCCAGGTCCACCACCAAACCGTGACCCCAAGTGCCACATGTACATCTACCTCCAAGGGACGGTGACACCACCGCCTCTCTGGTGGTTCTGGCTCAGCTTGAGGCTGTTTCCTCTTCTTCTGTCTCCTGCTGCCTGGGAGAAGAGACCGACACCCACCTGTCTACAGCCTCCTTCCAGGTG
>VXBQ01026475.1:0-33858 GCA_013400175.1 Phainopepla nitens | reverse complement strand
TTCCCCTGGAGGGGGGCAGAGCACTGGAACGGGGTGGCCGGGGAGGGTGCGGAGTCTCCCTCTCTGGAGATGCTCCAGACCCGCGTTCCTGTGTCACCTGCTTTGGCAGGGAGCTTGACTAGGTGATCTTCAGAGGTCCCTCCCAACCCTGAAAATTCTGTGATTCTGTAAAAATTTAACGTAAAGCTCACTTTTAAGTTCATTACAGGTTACCACACCGTAACACTGTGTGGGTATTTAATGTCCCTGAAGCTTGGGTGGCCAGCAGTCATTATAAGGAGTGAAGTCTGAATAACGCAGTAAGGCTAAAAGATGCTGCTGAAAAATCCCAGGACAGTATAAGCTCCTTTTGCTTCTCTAGTTGTTTGTGGTTGGTAAGAATTGAATAAAAAAAACCCATCAGCCCAGCACTGAAAAGTTCCACTTTGCACAAAGACACGGGCTGAAGCCTCACATCCAGCGATAATCAGACCTACAAGTGATAATTTACAGATCCCACCTCCCAACATTTCGAGCCCCAGTTTTTACATAAATTAACAGACTTAAAGTGTAGATTTTACAAATGGGGAAGTTTGCACATCACGTGGCTCTGTACTCTTCACAGCAGTCATGGAAAATAATCAAACTCTTTGTCACACAAACTTCCCCTTTGGAGATGCAGCCTTAGACTGAGGCACTCGGCTCAATTCAGCTCACTTGAAATGGCATCAAACACTGCAACTTTTTCATGGTGATTCAGCCCAAAGGTATTTAGCAAGGATGTATATGCTTGGAAAGCTTCGTTTTCCCTCATTTTTGGTCCTGCACTGTTTGCAGGTCATGTGAGGTCTTGTAAATACAGTCCTGGCTCAGGACCTGCTGGCACAGATTTGCCTTATGCACACTCTGTGCTTATTTTATCAGTGTGTCCTTTTTTTATATCTTCATTAATTGAAAAGAGTCCGCTCTGGGGATGAGTGTTCCTGACCTTCCACTTCCTTATCACACTTTTTCCTGCTGCTTTCTGTTTCATAAGGAAAATCAGCTGCTTGCTACACCTGCTCCCACCCTTGCATTGATTGCATCCCCACTTCAGGGGCTTAAGGCATTTATAAGGACAAGTAATTAAGCTTCCTCATCCCTGCAGTGAATTATCCCTCATCTTCCCAACAGCAAAGCAAGAGGCACAGAGAAACAGGAGCATGTACTGTGTCACCCAGTGAGAAACAGCACGCAGGAGAATCCTTTGCAAGTGCTGCAGCTAAAAAAAATTCTTCATCCATTTGAAAAAAATGCCCAAACCTACCTGAGACTGTCACCTTAGAAGAGGGAAGCCACTTCTGCTTGGGGCAGGGAGTCACTATTCCGTGGAAGTATCAGAACCATTTTATTTGCAGCATATTTTAAAAGCCCCTTTATGGAGAAGGCTGCCAGCTGAAGACATTTGTTCCAAAAAGAAAAACACATTCCCACAGTTTACCTCCAGGCTAGTAATTCTTATCAGGGTCTTCACCTATCACCACTGCTGCCTCTCTGTCTGCAGTCAGATCTGAAATGCTCTGTAGGCAGAAGAAAGCTTAGAGCCATCTCTGGCTGCTCTCACAGCCAAACATCTACTCACCCAAACAGCATTCCAGACACAAAGCACACCTCCCAGATTCTCAGCAGCACACAGGGAAAGAACAGGGAAACTATTTCTCAGGCATTTACATTTGGTTTTAATAGTCAGGGAGCCTTTGGGATGCATGGGTGGCATCCACACTTTTGCCCTGGGAAAAAAAGGCGGCTTGGGCTCCACGCTGACATCTTCTGGGAGACAGACACTGCTGGGAAAATGAGGTTTTCCTCTTCTCTTGGACTCTGTTAACACCCTACTTGTTTTAGACTGAAGCTAATAGCTAGAGCACACAGTACAGAGCAAAGACTTGAAGAAGGGATATAGAATAGAAAATCTACAGTGTATAAGCTTCCTCTCCTCCCTGCTCACCTTCCCTCTGCTCTTCAGCAGCATGACACAGAAGCTTAAATACATTTTAAGGCACACTTCTGAATCTGCTTCCTTAACTTCCAGCAATCTTGGAATTGCAACCTTTCGGGGCCAAAGAGAGTCCTGTTCATGTGTGACTTCTATTTAGTCCTGGGCTGGCTCCCTAGACAGGTGACTGCCTGTGGCTTTTGCCAGCTGCTGGCACCATCTGCAGGCCCTGCAAGAGAGGGAAGAGGAAGAACTCAGTCAAGTTTCTCACACCTGGATTTGAGTCTCTTTGCCAGTCAAAATAGGGAAGAGACAGATTGCTACAAGCTGTGGAGGGGTGACTTTGGTAAAAGCCAAGAATCTGCGTGTCGCTGCCTCAGGAAGATCCCAAGGTGACACCTTCAATGGGAGCACTATGTTGGCTAACTCAGATTAAATTCTGTGCTTCACGTATGGATTAGACTGGAGTTATGAACACCTCTGGAAATGTTATTTTCCCTTCTTAAGAGGTTATTTTTGGCTAAGAGGGAGATGGAGTGTAACTCCTTCTGGAACATTGCCCGTGTCATCTGTTGCAAAGAAAAAAGGCTTAAAACTTGGCTGTAAAACCTCTACCCATGTGACTGCTTTCACAACCGGACCATTTGTGTTGCATTTACAGCTCTTTTAGTTCATATTGCACCAGAGCAAGTACTGAAGAGTGTCCCAGTTCCTCCTGAGCCAGCCAATCTGGTATTTCATGCACTCATTTGTTTCTGTAGGTCCTGTCCTTTGACATGACCAGCGTTGCTGGGCTGGGTGGTGCTTGCAGGAGCATTGTCTTTTGGCAGTACCTTGAGTGGGGTCCCCTCTGCTGGAAGCAGGGAGAGCTTTGTTAGAAACAGCGGGAACAGAGCACAGTTTAAAAGCATTTTGCAATGTATGAGTTCCTAATATCTAGCTAAAATAAATTAGAGCACTGTAAATCAAAAGTTAACCATTTTTCAGTTAAAAAAACTAAGAAAATTTTATGAGGATGTGAACACCCCTTGCCAGAATCGGGAAGGATTCTGGCAACATTTCAATAGGATTTGGGTGTCCAGTTCCCCATAACTCCTCCTGGTCTTGTGTACCTGCACAAAGCAAAACAACTGAAGCTGGCAGGTAGTCAGTGCAGCCTACTACTGGTGTCCTTGCTGAGGCTTAGCTTGGATATGAAACAAAGACTAAACTGAGATCAACAACTTGCTGCACATGAACCCAACTGAACATTAATGCTTCCCCATAGGTTACAGAGGCACAGCTGAGGCATGTGCTTTTACCCATCAAAAGCTACTTAGACCATATAAAAAAATAAGATTGTATTACTGATAGTTCTGATCATTAGTGTTTACCCTTATTTCTCACATGAAAATCCATCTTCTCCAGCAGAGCTGATGCAGGATGTCCCCATCTGTCAGATATGATGTCAGGCAATGAAAAATTTCTTTGGCCCCTACCTGAATGGTGGCTGACAAGAGCCCTGACCTTTGTGGCAATGGATCTGCTGCTTGCAGCTTTGGGCAGATGGAAGGGGCTGGCTTGGTGCAGGTGGCTCTCACAGATTTGTCTGTGCTGAGGCTTGAGGGAGTCCAGGGCTTATCTTTCGAGAGCTGAAAAACGTCAAGATGAGTTAAACCCGGTGGCGTTGTCTCTGACCTCTGACTGTTGTCCACATTGCACCAAAAATATTCCCTGCCCTTCCCACCTGACCAGCTCAGCTTGCTCTCTAGGCAGGAGGTCAGGGTCATTATAGAATAAAGATATTTAACTTATTTTCCTCATGCTGTTTGTACTATGTTTCTCTTACTGTATTTAAAAACCACCCGCTCCTCTGGATCTATGCCTTCTGCTCAGCCCATCCCCTTTAGAAAAAAACACTGAAATAACTTTGTGTTCCCACCCTGTGAAAGTTTGGTTCTTTGCAAAGTTTGGTCCTTTGGTTCTTTGGCAATTTCCTCCAAGGTCTCTGGACTCAGAACAGCAGCAATGTCTGTAAAAGGCTTTTTCCCATGGAAAACCTCACTAGGTTTAGCTGCTCTGCACGGTCTGCCATCACAAGAGCAGGATGCTTTCCACAGCAAATGTGCCTTGAATTCAGTTCCTGCCATATTGACCTGCTGAACTGAGCATTCTGGCAAACCAGAGAAAGTTGGGCTGAGATGGGTATCCAGAGACCATACTTCCTACAGAGTGTCATTTCAGATGATCTGTAACTGCCACTGGGAACACAATATGCCAAGAGGTTAACAGATGAAAGCACAGACCCCTTATCGACAGAGAGATGAAACATGTCTAGCTGAGAGCTGTCAAGCTGTGGGGAAAGCCAGAAAGCTGGTAAACATGGTGATAAAGAACACAGCAAGGAATACTTCAGAGTTCGTTTTTGTCCCCTGTCCTCACTGTCCTGGCTACTTTATTTGGTTTAAAAGCCTAGGAACAGAAGCAAATAGCCCTCTCTGCAGAGAAGGCTCCTGCTAAAACAGAGCTGATTTGCAAGAGCAATATACCAGGAAACTTGTGAAATGGATTTCAGTTTCTAGAGGTCCTTCCAGTTTGGTATCTCCCAGCTTTGTGGACTTACCTGGGAGGTGCCAGGTCCCCATGCCCTAGAGAATAAGTCTAATAATAGGAAAGACTTAGAGTCAAGGGTGATGGAGGGAATGTCAAATTTCACTCCCCAGGGAATATCCTTCATGTTCCCAGGCACACCCTTTCTGATCTCATCTTCACCAGGATCCAGATGTTGACTGACATCCAGAGAAGGGCTGTTGTGGGGCTGCAGGAAGAGAGAAGAATGAGATCCTCAGCAGATTTTTCTCACTATAATGCCCCTTCTCTAGCCCGGGCTCTCAGTCGGTGTTACAAAGACACTCTTGATACCTCATGTGCTTTTACAGAGTTCCAGCCACCTGCTATGTGCTCCCCTCCTGCAGAGGGTCACCGAGAGTAGTTTAATTTCTCATAAAGCAACATGACTAACATTAAGTGTATTATTCAAGGTGAAACCTGACTCCATGCTCTGTTCATTCTAGACAATCATAATAAACAGGAGATGCTGCTGCTTGGACTCCCTGCTGAAGACTGGCAATTTCCTGGCAGCCCTTACTGCCTCAAAACACATAAGTTTTCCTAAGACAAAGCAGCCAGCAGCATCTTTCCTTTCTGGTGGGAAAGATCTGAAGGCTCAGAACAACTGTGCCCTGAGCGAACAGAGGCCTCTGGATAAGAGAGTCTCCTCCAGCAGTCAGCTGGGGTTTCATGTTTGGCCATCCCACCTTTGCCTTTCTGTTGAGTGAACTCCAGAGACACCAAGTTCATTAAACAAAATCCCTGTGCAGCTCCTGACTGGCACCAGCACCCAGCCAGGCTTTGGGTGTGTGTGATTTCATGACCATGCCACCACATCCTGGGACAGGGAGGATTCTCTGGCACAAGAGGCTGCTCTGCCTTACCCTGAGTGTGCTGGGCATCAGTGAGTGCGGCAGCACCAGGCAGCTCAGCACCCCCTCCTCCAGCTCAGAGAGGTGCAGGCAGCAGAGCCTCACTGGTGTCTCTGGGACAGGAATGTTCTGGGCTGGAGCACAGACAGGGAGGAAGAGTTAGGAATCGAGTTAGAGAAACAGCTGAGAACAACTGATCATGACATCCAAGACAATGTTTCCTGGATGGCTTTTGCTCCAGTTTGCCATCAGAAAACAAAGCTTGGAGGTAAGGACAGAGCAGGAGCAAAGGTGCTGCTTTACCTTTTATCAACATCTGCTACTGCTGAATAATTTATTTGCAGAGTAGTGTGTGCTGCTGCAGTTGCTGGATCACAAAATCCTTCTGCCACAATAGATTCTCTCTGTCCAGTGTATTTGCCTGAAGCTCTGTATTGCCAAGCTGAAGCTCATGGGCCCTGCAGAGAAGCCTTAGCAACTCCTTCTGATCCTCACCAGTGATTTGTCTGGGGTAAAATCAGAAGTTTTTTCCTTGGCATTTGCTAAGTGCTTCTCCAGCTCTGTTGGAAAAAGATAGGTAGGGGTTTGCCAAGGCAGCTCAGCTTCTTGGGGTAGCAAAGGCATCTGAGCAATTCTCTGCTGTCTCCCTCACACTGAGATTAAAGTAAAACTAAGAAAAACTGTTTTGTATTTTGCTTGTTTTACTACCAGCCACCATATTTCAGTCCTGGCAGATATATATAAATGCAGAGTCCTTGCCTAGAGGCTCCTCCAAATGTTAACCACCAGAAAATAATCACTAAAAGTAATTACCAACATATTGAACGACCAGTGAATGGCAAACCCTTGACATGGGAAGAATTAAATTAGCTCAGTTGGTCAGAGCATGGTGCTAATAATGCCAAAGTTGTGGGTTTGATCCCTGTATGGACCATTCACTTAAGGGTTGGACTTAATGATCCTTGTGGATCCTTCCCAGCTCAGAATATTCTGTGATTCTGTGAATTAGCTCACTTACAGGTGCACAAGCTCAGGGAGTGCTTTTCCCTCATCCTAAAACCCACAGGGACAGAGGCAGGGTGCAAACATCAACGTTCCTACGCTGCTCCCTTCAGCAGCCTGACGTGTTTAGGAGTCAGGTGCCCCACTGCTTTTATGTGCCAGCACAAATCCACACAAACCTCTGAGCTGTGCTGCTGCCATCCTGCCCTCAAGCACCCACCAGGCAGAGGCCAGACTGGCACCCCTGAGGGCACCTTGCTCTCCTCACCTTCAGGGCCACTGTCCTGGGCTGTTCTGCCAGCAGCACGTTGATCTCTTCTCTCACTGCTCTAACTTCCTGAGATTCATGTGAATCCATGACATCCCTGTCTTCCTCCTCAGTGTTTCCTCCTTTCTCCTGCTTTGATGGCGTATCATCCTTGCATGCACCCTGAGCCTTCTCTGGTTCCCAGCTGCCAGAAAAAAAAAAAGCAAAAAGAAAGGAACTTCTGGGACACAGTGACATAGCTCTAGTGATGCATAGCCCTTCATTGGTCCAGCCTCTTCTTCCATGACAACAGCAGAATTAATTAGTCCAGGCTGCTCTGGAGCTGGACAAACCACGCAAAAGAACACAATTACCTTCCTCCTTTTACCTCCTATGTGATCTTTCTGTGGAAAGAACACCCCAACACAAATTACTACCTATTCACAGCTACATGTTGAATATCTTTAATGTCCTCAAGATTGTTTTAACCATAAATTACTCAAACCCTAAGGAACCAGAACTTCCAGTACCCAAAGAGAGTCCACAACAAAGATGGAAAAAAACTTTTTACAAGGGCACGTAGTGACAGGACAAGGGGGAATGGCTTCAAACTGGCAGAGGCAGGGTTAGATTAGATGTTAGGAAGAAATTCCTTACTGAGAGGGTGGTGAGGCACTGGTGGGGATTGCTCAGAGAACCTGTGGATGTTCCATCCCTGGAAGTGTACAAGGCCAGGTTGGATGGGGCTTAGAACAACCTGGTCCAAAGGAAGGTGTTCCTACCCATGGCAGGGGATTGGAATGAGAGGAGCTTTAATGTCCCTTCCAACCCAAACCATTCTATAATTCTATAAAATTTACAGAGGTGTTAGGAGGGTGACTAGTGATAGGGAAGTGACACCTACTTATAAATTTATCCAGAAGAAAAGGATGCTGCTCCTTTTGCTGGCATGGAATCCTGCCTAGAGGCACTGCAGCAAAATGGAAACCACTTCACAAGCACCAAGTGACCAGGGAAGGACCAATCCAGTCTGTGCTTCCACCCAGCTTTTCCCTTGAAACACAAGTTCAGAATTAGAAAGATCTCATCTCAAAAGAGATGAGATGTCTCATTTATACTTTAGTCTTGAACCTAAAGTCGATGCTTTATGTGCTGGTTGCCTTATGGAACTCTAGCTTCTCCTGGTGAGTTTGCAGGTCCAAGTGTACACCATGTGGGAAGCTAGGGAGGTTCTCACCCAGCAGTTGTTAGGAGGTGCCAGCAGGTATCCACATGCACCTCAGTGTTGCTGTTTTCCAGCTCCCTCAGGCTGTGACACATCTCTGCTCCCTGAAAACCTCTATCAGCTGTGCCCTCGAGGTGCTCATTGCTTGGCTGCTGTGTGCCCTTGGTGGCTCCCTGCTGCAGGGGAAGGCATTTCTGATCTGTCATTACGCCAGCTGAAATTCTGTGAAATCCCCCCAAAACTACTCTGGGACCAGGCCACATGTTACAAGACATTCCTTTATAGGACTCTGCTTCTTTCTGCAGTCTTGTCAAGTTCATCATGTGCTGAAGAAATCTAATAAAGCTTTATGATTGCATTATTAGCAATAACTAGGGCTCATTGCTATGCTTTTGTGAATATAAAGGAGAAACTGCATTGCAGGAAGATCTGTTCTGCCTTTGCACACACCAAAAGGTAAAAGGTATCTGTTTTCTGTGCTTGTTATCTGGAAATAACTTTGGCTGTTGGTAGCCGAGGCCTATTATATCTCATGTATAGTCTGTCAGAGAACTTGACTATTTTTATTTCATTTCTTGCCAGATTTGCTGACAAAAGGAACAATCTCTGGGGCAGAACAATCAGTGTTTTAAAATCTTCACCCTGCCCGTCTATTTTTTTCTTTTTTTTTTTAATTGCATTCAATGGACCATAGAGCAGAGCTCGGTGTCCTGACACAGCCTCGGAGCCCGCGGTGACGCGGGCTACAAACTCGGTCACCTCTCTGTGAGAGACAGGACTCCCCACAGCCAGTGCCACCATTTGATGTCAAATCTCTTTTCAAGGGCAGGTTTGTGAAGCGTAGCACATTTTAAGGCTAAGGAAGACGCTGAGAGGGGCAATACCCAGAGTCACACAGAGAGGTTCATGCAGAAAAACAACTTCAGCTCCCCCAGCTGCCTCCACTGCCCATGGGACTGTGCTTCCCACTGTGCTCCTCCCAAGCACTCCTGAGCCAGCTTCCTCAGGCATGAGAGACCCACCAAGCAGCACCACAACCTCCCCACACACAGCCCCTCTCCTGCTCTCTTCCCTCCAGGAACCCCAGAGCTGTTCTGGCTCCTGGCTCTACATTGCAGAACCCCGAGGCTGGGGCTGATTGTGCTCTCCTCTGGGTTCTCAACCCTCTCCCTCAGCTGCTTCATCTCCCCATATCCATACCTGCCACATCATCCTCTGCCTTTCCATTATTCTGCCCTGTTTCTTTCACCTTCGTATTTCTCTTCTCATCTACAACTCACACAATTTGCTTTCCACTGTTCCCTTCATCTGCGTTTCTCCTCTCACTCACACCTCTACACCAACCTGCACTGCCCCCTCCTGAAGTTTGTGCTTTCTTCATCCACTGCATCTTCTATTTCCACTCGCAAGCTTTTAGTCATAGAATCATAAAATGGTTTGGGTTGGAAGGGACCTTAAAGACCATCTCATTCCACACCTGCCATGGGCAGGGACACCTTCCACTGTCCCACGTTGTTCCCAACTCTGTCCAGCCTGGCCTTGAACACTTCCAGGAATGGGGCAGCCACAGCTGCTCTGGGCATCCTATTGCAGGACCTCACCGTCCTCACGAGATCTCTAAGGTCCACCTCCTGGGGAATTGTTTGCTCTGGTACCTGTGTCTCACTGTTTTTTGCTCAATAGGCAGAGATCAAGGACACTTGAGATTGTTCGAAGGAGGCACTGGCTGGGCTGATGTGTGCCATCACAACAGTCCTGCTGTTGCCCCCTAAGGAGTCCTGGAGAGATGCAATGTTGATGTGCTTAATGTGGATGTGACAGGGTTTTATTGTTCAGGGGCAACCGCCATGGCTGGGTACCCTGCAGTTCATTGAGATTCTGGTGGAGAATCCCAATTAGAAGTGAAGGAAGTGCTGGTAAAAGACCATTCATTAGGCTCTCTCTCCATCAACAGCAAAATCAATAAGTAATTAACTTGCTACAAAGGAAGAATTTTTGCAAGAACATCGCAATTTACACAAATGCACTGGCAGCGTCTCAGCTCTGCTCACGAAAGGAGCCTGCCTTTCCCTCCGTGTCTCCTCCTCCCCACTGTCCTCTAGAAAACACATCAGTCATGCAGCAGCACTGAGAGCTTAGCACCAAGGCTTCAGTCGAGGTTCATAAATGAGGTTGTAAAGTATCCATAAAATAACCAGCGTGGCAAAGAGCGTGTCTGCAACCTTTCTGATTTCCTAAGGAGAGACAACTTATGACAGCACACAGTCACTCGCAGTCCTCCTTCCTCCGGCCCCAAAATATTTATTGTCCAATTTCAGCCAAATCTTATAGAAGGGATCAAACATTCCAAGGCATTAAGTTAATTTAAAAACTCACTGGTCACCTGTGAGCTTAGAGATATATGACCTAGATCTATAGAATTTCTTTAGCCCTATAGAAGTTCCTTCCTTAATTCTCTGAGGGGCAAAATGAACAGGTCTTTCCTGTTCCTGTTCCTGTTCAAGACACAGAGGGCAGCAGCAAAGCTCAACTGCCACGTGAGGAAGTTTTCCCAAAAAATGATGCTTGGCTTCCTATTCACTTTTTCCTTCACCCCATAATTTCCTCCAGTTACTCCAATGTCTCACCCCACAGTGACACTGCCTGAGGAGGGAGACACTGTGTGCCATCCAAAAAGGGTGACAAGAGGACTGGCAGATGGGCAGACAGGAGGGTTATCTGCTCACCTGGCTGTGCAGACAGCTGCAGTCTATAAATGCTTCCTACAGCTACATCTGTTCTCCCCAGATCAGCCTCCAGCACTGCACAGATGCCCTTATCACCTCCTCCTTTTTAATGGGAAGGTTTGTCTACTGAAATCTACCTCAATTAAGTGACTTTTCTGACATGGCAGCTTCACTGTTACTTCAGCATTTAATTGAGGTCCACACTTCCCAGTGAGAATGGTATTTTAACTCTTCACCCGTGTCCTCCCAGTAAGCACTTAATTGGCTCTGTATTTGTGGTTTCCACAGCTGTATTTTATTCCTCTGGAGCAGAACAGCTACAGGGACTGCTTCACCTGTTGGACCATATGCAAAAATGGTTGCACTGAAGCCAGAAATGACTCCTTCTATCAGGCTCTTTGTTGTGGACATATATACTTCCTCCTAATTCAGTCAAAAAAAGCACAAATTTTTGGTCAGGCCCAACAGCTGTCTGAATGATCTACACCTAATTACATTCCCTGTGGTTTTCTCACTATGTTTTAGAAATTTCCTGGGCTTTGGAAGGATTCGCAAGCTGTTTAAGTTCTTATACATCATAAGAATGAGCAGGAAAGCACAGAGGTTTATTGAATTTTCTACAGGCAGGCGAGATGCAGGAGCCTACTGAAAGAAATATCCTTCAATATCATTATTTTATTGGACTCTGAACATGAAATGCTTTGGGTTTTTTGTGCCTGCTGAAGAAAGGAGTAAATTCACTTACTGACCTTTACTGAGAAGTGCCACTGGGCTTCCAAAAATGTCTTAGGTAGTATACAAGGGTGAAGTTTGATGTGAAAGAGAACACAGGTGATTGAACTGCTGTGAGAAGCAAGGCTGCAGTCACATCGTGGTGATCCCAAAATGCAGGCACTGATTAAATCCTCCCAGTGCACCTTTCCCCAGTCTGCAAAACACAGCTCAGTGAGGGCTCCAGAGCTCCCTTGAGGAGCCTGTAAAACCACAGAGCACAGGGAAGAGCTGTGTGAGCAGCAGAGCCAGCAATGTGACAGTGACCTCATTCACCAGAGACTCGGGGGACAAAGCTCTTCACCCTGCTCGGGTGTGTTACACCTGGGGAGGGCCAGAGGGGGAGGGAGAGGCAGAACAAACACCCCACATCTCCCCCACTTCTCTGGCAAAAGGAAAACCCTCATAGCCCTCTCACCTTCAGCACTGTCACCTTTTATCTGGGTGACAAGTGGCCTCTGGGCTGTGCAGTTCTGTTCACCTGCCAAAAACATTTATCTAAGCAGGAAAAACAATTCTAATGTCAAGCCTTTAAAAAAAGAATGAAGGCTGTTACCTGGGTTGCTGTGTGATCACAAACCATGTCAAATACCAATGTTTTTCCTCGGGATCTGTTCTCTCACGAGATGCCATCTGGGTCTCAGCTTGGATCCATCAGGACCACCCTCTGTGATGGGGTAAGGTCCGAGGGAGAACCGCTAGGTGTGGGTTTGGATAACAGCCTTTGGGGACCCCTCACAGCACCATCCCTGGGCCAGAGGAGTGCTGCACTACAGCTCTGCCTGGAAAACACTCATACACGCAGGACTGGGGCCGACAGACTGGGTTTTGCAACTGATGTAGCAACTTCTGCCATCTGGAGAGCTGCAAAATCCTTGCAAGGGCCCTTGAGCAGAGAAACCGTTGCTGGGGTTGGGTAAGAGTGGAGCCTGCAGGGAACAGCAGAGCCCAGGCAGGCAGGGAGGGAGGGACAGCACCTCTTACCTCCATTTTCAGCTAAGATTCAGACACAGGAGCTGTGAAAGAAGATAGTCAGGCTCCTCAGCAGCAAAATTGCCCAAAGCCTTTTGTGCAGACGAACTGAGGGAAATACCTGCATTGCTCAAGGACAGAAACTTCATTCCATGTCTGGCTTTTATTAAGGAAAAAGCAAAGGTGGGAAAGGAGCTGCAGCAGGTTACAGAACCGTTCTGTTTCTTCTCAGTCCTTCAGGACTCATTTCAGTACCTGATTTTCACAGTGCATAGTTACTGTGGAGAATGGGGTTCTTCCTCCTCCACCGAGAGGGCTCACGAGGAGATGCTCAAGGGAAGGACAGAGAACCCTGTGCCTCCTTCTCCAGAGCAGCTTTAATGCTCTCTCAGGTAAAGAGATTGTTAGATAAGCAATCAGGGCATAGACCTGCAGAATAATTCCATTGGTGCCCCAGGAGAGAGACAGGTGTTCAGGACAGGTGCCCATGGGGTTCAGGAAAGCTCAGAACTTCGGGGTTTCTTTTTCTTTTGCATTTCCTGCTAAATTCCAAGGCTCTAATGAGCATATCTTTGATCTGCAAGTTTTCAATTACCTGAATTTCTTTGCTGGTTTTGGTTTTTTTAATTTTCATTTTCACTGGTCCAGCTCAGGCGTTAAAACCTGAAGCAATGCAAGAACAAACCTCGAAGGGAACTCCTGGTTTGCCCTTGGTGGCAGCATTTGCCTGCATAAGACAGACTGACACGTCATCATGTGCACAGGCAAGTGTGGCAGAGCCTGGAGAATGAGATCAGCCTGAGTCCTTGAGAAGTTTGTCCTGTAACACTTTCAGGCCCCTTTTACTGAGCTCATGTAACAGCCAAATTTTGCTCACACAGTGTACCCATGTGTCCAAGAGTCCTCCTTTTCCAACCTGGGGCTAATGCCTTGTCTAACTAGCAGTATTCTAAAAGCACAAATCTTCTGCTGTTTCATGGAGGCATTAAAATATAACAAGCCACAAGCAGAGTCAATTCTGAGTTAGGATTAATAAGCAGATAGAAGCAGTTCTAAATGAGTTCAGCTGGGAGTAAAAATAGCAGGGAACATGAATGCAAATCAAAATACACCAGGAAATTTAAGTACTTTGACTGCCCAGTCAATTAATTTGCTTCCATAATTACAGTTATTTGCATTATTAAGAGAAGAGCATTCTCATAGACAGAAGTTACTCAGACTAATGTAATGCATATTTCCTTCCCAGATCTCCATTAGAGCAAATAGATCTTGGGGAAGATGATGCAAGTCTGAATAAGCTGTATAAAAATAAAGCTGATCTCCTTGTGAGATTAATGACTGCTTTAAAATAGAATAGAAAAAAAAAAGGAGGATATTTCACAAGTAAGGTGCTAAACAAAAATTGCATTTGTAATCCATAAAGGGGAAAAGAGAAATTCATGCTCTCTTTGCTTCTGAGGGCTGCTACCATGTGATTATTGTGTGGAGACAAGATATATCACAGAATTAGTGTGTGTTCAGGAAGGGTTCAGAGATAGATCAGGTGAAGCACAATAAAAAATAATTTTTATTTATATTGAAAATGAAGGTAAATAACAGGGCACAATAAAAATATGTAAATAGATGTAGCAATGTAGGAGAGGTAAGTGAGAGCCTTCTGCAATTCCTGCCTCTTACAGAGGTGAGCAAGAGGTGCAAGATGCAGACCTGGAATAAAAGAAATGCCACTGCATGGGAAGCTGCATCCCTGCTGTGTCTCAGGAAAGGCAGGAGCTCTGCAGGGTGTGAAAGCAAGTGCTTGCACATGAACCAGAAGAGCCGAGGCTCGTGGTGGCCCATGGGGTACCCAGCAGAGTCCCTTGGTGCCCATCTAGGCACACCTGTGCCCTGGCACAGCCCCAGAGCTCACCTGTGCCCAGGTACAGCCCCAGAGCTCACCTGTGCCCTGGCACAGCCCCAGAGCTCACCTGTGCCCAGGTACAGCCCCAGAGCTCACCTGTGCCCTTGTACAGCCCCCCAGAGCTCACCTGTGCCCAGGTACAACCCCAGAGCTCACCTGTGCCCAGGTACAACCCCANCCCCAGAGCTCACCTGTGCCCAGGCACAGCCCCCCAGAGCTCACCTGTGCCCAGGTACAACCCCAGAGCTCACCTGTGCCCAGGTACAACCCCAGAGCTCACCTGTGCCCTGGCACAGCCCCAGAGCTCACCTGTGCCCTGGCACAGACCCAGAGAGTTTAATGAAGTTTATAAAGTTTAAACCAGTTCATTCTCCCATGATCTGCACTTTTATCTTGACAAATTCTTCCTCCCTCCGCCTGTTTCTGTGTCTAACACAGCAGGACTGATTGACAGGGAAGGTGGCAGAGTGAACTCAGCCGTGTCATTGCTGCAGCCAGCAGGAACCTGCGGCGCTCTGGGACCGTGGTAGCCACAGCTGCAGAGCTGAGCACAATTAGGGACTCCCCTGGTGCTCCCAAAACACCGATTAAAGTTATCCATGACAAAGAAAGGGGATTGCGTTTCACTAAGTACCCATTTGGTTTAATCCCAGGTAACAATCATTATGAGCCTGTTCAACCAGATCACAGCAAGTTGGCCCCGATCTGTGCAGGTCCCGCAGGGCTCCTCGGGAGCTGGAATTCATCTGGAATTCATCACAGGACTGGAGTGATTATAAAGTAGCAGTTAAGTGCCAGTGCCTCGTGCCGCAACTCAATCAGTCAGAACCACTCTGCTCGGTTTGAAACACAGACATCATTTGACTCGAAGATTTAAAACGCAATGGCACAACCTGTTTGTCAGCATTAATAGCAGACAGGAGCACGTGTGGCTCTGCCCGTTTAATGTCCAGGTGAGGCCTCAGAGGAAATGCTGCTGTGGGGTTAATGGGGCTCCCTGCAGCTGGGGTCCTGCTCTGGCCCTCACTCCCTGTGGGTGAGTGGCACAGTCCCAAAGCTGTGTGCCTGGCACAGGGTCTGTTTGAAATTCCACCAAAGAACTGCCTTTGGGATCTTGGATAATAACAGAGATTTGAAAAATTCTATTTTCACCCTTCCATGGTTCTTTTCGCTCTCATAAAACACGGAGCCATCCCCTTTGCAGCTCCTGACAGAAGAGCTGATGCTGCTAAAACATTTCATAGTGCACAGGAATGATGCTGTTCCCAGTGAGCACTCATCAAAACAGATTTGTTCTACAGCCCCACCAGTCACAAGCAACTCGTTTCTATAGGAACCAGATTTATCTCCACAATAATAAGCCATGTACCAATTAACCCAGAGTTTCACCGACAGCTCCCAGTCTCAAGCAGTGTAATAGACAATTCTGAGTAGTTCCCGCAGCAGTAAAGGAACACTTCTTTGCAATGAACATCTCGGGGTACCAGGTGAGCTCCCGAGCTTTGGACAGCTTTTAATAGTCACAAGAATAAGTTAATTGCAGTTTCATCAGCTCTCTAAACAGGGCTGAGGGACACTGCTGTGAGCAGCTCATTCCCACCTCTCTTAAAAGCATTTAAAAATATTATCCTGTGCACCATAATCCCAAATTCTACAGGAGGCGGAGGGGATTGTGCAGGTCTCTTGGACAGCCTTAAACTCCAGAATGGTCCCATTAATCACTGAACTGGGGAGCCCCAGCCACTGAGGGTAAGAAAACAAACCCAAAGGAGCAGCATATGGAGCCAGGTCACACCAAGTACTATGGCTTTTCCTTGCATTAGAGAGGAATGCAAGGTATTCCACATATTATTGACTTTATTTGAAGCAATTCCAGTCAGAGCAGAGGTTTCTGTGTCTGCCCCAGTCCCGTTTCAGCACACTGTGAGAGCAGTGCCTCAGTTTAACTGAGAGGCATGGGGTTGAAGGTTAAAACTTGGGAGAGGATTACACTTTCAAAGCATTCCTCTTGCTGGGATCAACACAGAGAGGCTGAGGCCCTGCAGGAATTGTGAGGACTCTGTCAAGACTTTAATCCCAGCTGCTTTTGGCTGCTTGTTGTGAATGTGTCACTCAGGTCTCAGAGAGATGGGGACAATGAGGATCACTGTGACACCACCAGCACCTGCCAGCTGACCCAGCCTCACTCAGCCTTCTACACATTTTTCTCTGCAGATTACTGATACACAACTTTTCCTTTAAATCATGCACAGATAGTGCAAGTCTGGGGTTTTTCGCCCCTGATTGGACCAGGGAGCCCAGGACCACCAGGAGTTCATGCAGTACAACAACCCATTAAAAAAATCCACAAGAAGGTCATCTTTTGTATTCATTATTTATTGACAGTAAAGGAGTCAAAGCTCATAAAAGTTACAGCAAGGCTTAATGAAAAAAATATTAGAATTTAAGAAGTTAAAGCTTAGTATAGCAAGTGACCGAAATTTGTTCTGTGAAGTTGCATTAAGGGCTGTAGATGGTTAAAAGGTCATGAGAATATTTATTACAAATCCAGAATAAAGACAGAGTGAAGACTAGCCCAGGATTACATGAATTGGTCCAGTTAATCCTGCTATTTAAGAACAATCATTAAAAATACTTAGTGCAATACTTAAACAAAACCAAGGAGAGATCCTATCTTAGTGCTTAAGGCTTGTTTCCTTTCCCACCCAAATTCTGGACCCTTAAGGGCACTCAGTGGATGTACAAGTGCTGTGGGAAGCTTTCCCCACCACACAGCTTTAGACAGTACCACAAACCTGCTCCTGCTCTGGCCATCCTTCTGCAGCCCTTCCAAAGGCACAGGCTGAGAAGCAATGGCAGAGAACTCAAAGCTACACAGATGGATTCAATCCCACAGGACTCTACTCCACCTCCTAATGCCATTCCAAGGTATGGCAAAGAGAATAATTCACCAAGTACATTCCCATAAAGCAATTTCAGTAGCCCATAATTTGCAAAGAGCATGTGAAGTAAGAAACACAAGAGAAAAGATGAAGTAATTGAAGGCAGTAATGTCAGAAATGCCTGTGTTAGATGAGAAAAGCCCTGAACTGGTGGTCAGTACAAGATCTCATCAGCTTCCAAAGCTGCTGCAGGAACAATTTTGGATGCAATTTTTTGTGTTTTTTCCTCCACTGATGACCCACACTTCAGAGAAGCATCTTAGAAGAGAACTCAATTCATTCAACACTGGCATTACATTTAAAACAGCTTAGAAAACGGCCAGGAATAAAACACAGCAGCCCATTAAACCTTCATTGCATGAAGATGGGGGAAAAAGCTTCCCAGCTCCATTTGTGATTCAAAAAAAGGTTGAGAAGTCAACTCTTCACAACAAAAGGGCCATAAAAATGATTCCTGCTATGCAAGATCAGGCCATGAGGGTGGGGAGGCCCTGGCACAGGGTGCCCAGAGCAGCTGTGGCTGCCCCATTCCTGGAAGTGTCCAAGGCCAGGCTGGACAGGGCTTGGAGCACCCTGGGACAGTGGGAGGTGTCCCTGCCCATGGCAGAGGCTGGAACTGGATCAGCTTTAACATCCTTTCCAACCAAACCATTCCATGATCACCAGAGAACTTAGCTGTGCTCCAAGTTCTTCTGCACTGCTTTTCTAGAAAGTATTTCTTTCCAGTCTAGTTGAGATATGAGGCTGGGAAATATTGTGGAGTAAACTTTAATCAGCTGTATCTTTCTACATGGATTATGAATGAACAAATGCAGAGAACTGGAACTTAACAGAGTTTTGTCTGTATTAATTAAAAACTTGCTGGTTGAAGAGTGAATTATTGAAACTAAGTCAGTACCATTCAGGGGAAAATTTCTTGGTGCAGAGGACAAGGGAATTAATTGAGGCATTTGTGCATTGGCCATCACAGCATGTTTGCCTGATGACCAAGTGCTGAGAACATCCCTGTCCCTTGGCCACCTGCAGCTGAGTGGGGCTGCCCTGTGCCCAGAGGGCCTCCCAGTCCAGAGCTGTCCCACAGAGTCCTGGCCTTTAGGAAAGCCAGCCACGAGTGCTCACCTTGGCAATTTCCCTGCCCAGTCCAGGACAGGAGACAGGAACATCCTCATTCCCCAAGGGCAAGGAGCAGGCCAGCCTCTCACTGCTCTGACAACACCCAGCTCTACTCACAAATAAAACAGAGAAGCTGCTGCACCAGCTCTGAGGACAGTTCTCCATCCTGAGCTTGGAGGGCTCTGGAAATGGAACCAGGTGCTGTGAGAGGGAACAAAAAGCATGTGCACAGAGCAGTGCTCTGCAAGTCTGCAGTTTCCACTAGTATGATACACTAACCCAGTAATTCCTGAGGCTTTTATCAGTCTGCAAAGGGTTTAAGAATCCAGTCATTTTCTAGCCACTCCACCACCATGAACAGGTCAATGTGACAGATTAATGAGCTGTACCATATTGTAAAAAACCAAGCAACCACAACATAAAGCCCGAAGAGCCATGAGGAACTGAGATTTGAAAAAAATCCAAAGGAACCACAAGCCAACACAGCAAACACACTCTTATTAGTGGGTGATGTTTGACTTTGATCATTCAGGGAAAGATTCCCTACAAACAACACACAGCCAGCCTGGTTTTAGTATAGGTCTGCTTTTATTTCCATATTCAGCTCTTTGAGGGAGACATCCTTTCTCAATCTGAAAGGAGGAGGGTATAGCCCACTGTAGTGCTGCTTCAGCACACTAAAACACATCATACAGAAAATGGTTCTGGTGACTTTGCCCCAACCCAAACGAACACCTGTCCATGCCCTGGGGACACAGAGAGAGTCCTGGAACCCAAACATTGTGTGTGTGAGACAGGGGTGCACTGGTGCACCTCACCTCACTGGCAAGAGGCAAAAACTGCCAGCTGGCAAGGACTGCACAGGAATTGAGAAGTAAATACTGGTAGTAGTGGATTAAAAAAGGAAAAAAAACAATAATCAAACCCTAGAAAAAAAAATTATAAATTTAAAAGCAGCGCCTTTCCAGTATCTCACTGCAGCAGGCAGCAAGACTTAAAGGCACTACAATGTGTCAGAACGGAGAAAATCTGGTGCATCCACCCTTCCAGAGTGCAAGAATATGGATTAAGAATTCCAAAGTTGATATAGGTTTTTGGAAAACAAATTTCTTTTCAGCACAAGATCTGGTGGAGCTGCAGAAAAACAAAAAAAAAAGAGGTGAGCTAGTTACTGTGCTTTTATACAAACAACCTCAGAAGCTGAGCTGGGGAAAGGCTATACCAGCTTGTGTTTCACCTCTTCCTAAACTCATGTGGTTTAAATCCATACACTAAGCAGCTTCTCTCCCTCTTCCTTCCATAAAAAGATCTCCCACGTTTGGAACACATAAGCCAGACCCAAATATAGTCAAAGGTATCAAGGCTATTTTTCTACAGCTCCAAGAGGCACACACTGCACCTGAGCTCTTGAGATACCTGGAGGCTGAAGAACTGCAGGGTGACTTACAGCTGCTTATTTCCACTCTCCCCTTCCCCTTCCTTAAGTGAGATCCTAAATATGACAGAGCAGGAACCCACTGCAAGTTTTAAATCCTGTCAGTGTCTGTGAAAGTATTTTTCCTCCTCAATACAATGTCAAGCTCAATAAAGGACATTTCCTACAACAGGGCCTAGAAGTAGCCTCCACTGCCAACATAAAATATATGAATTCACAAGAAGGAGCTGGGAAAAACCACTGAATTAAATACAATTTCCCAACAAGCCATGCCAGTCAGTACACAAAAATCTGCTACCAGGTGAACTCTATCCATCTTTTCTAGGAAACAATAACTGAGTTCATGCAGATATTTAAACATCATCTCAAAATTTTATCAGCCCACAGACGAATGCTGTATATTCTTTCATACAGTATTTAAACTCTGTCCAGTCTTGGCCTAACAATATGCAAATGCAAATCTTCCAAAAGGCAAAATTCCCATCTCATACCAACTACAATTCCTCCTAGTGGCAGAATTACAGGTCTGCAACATTGTGTTCAGAGGCTGACCCTGACTCTGTTGTGGGTTTCATCTCTCTGGCAAGACAGGATGTACAGAGTATTCTGCTCAGTACAACTCACAGGTCTGACTGTCTGCAATTACTCCTTAAAAAATCTTGTCTTTCCTGGCCAGAGGAAAGACATAAACCAACTCAGAAAACAGGTTCACCAGTGCAACAGACAGACTTAACTCCCTAAAGCAAATTATCAACTCCATAGCAATAGTTGACAGAGTTTCAGAATTATCTTACCACAGTTTTATTAATTACTCTGGTTCTGCAAGAGTAATAATTTCTTCATTGATAAAAAATTCCACAGTCTCCTCCTCCCAGTCATCGACATTGCTGTCCAGCTCATCTGTGTCTACCCCTGCAACGGAGAAAACATCAAACTGAACACAACAAACAAGGCAGCAGTGGAATGATTTGATGCTCTTGGCAGAAACAGCTCTTAGACCAGCAGTGAAACAAGAGGGAAAAGCTTTAAATCATAACAGGTAGATGTGAAATGTATTCAGTGGTACCCAAGGCATTTCTGTCTCCTACTACAGTTTTATCTCTAGGTCAAGCCAATACCTTTTCTCCCTTAAATCCTGCCACCACCCAGGATAAAAAGCACAAAAGCGCTCCAGAGAGCACGGGAGTGGCTTTAGCAGAAGCAGAGGGAGAAGAGCAGGGGCCGAGGCGGGGCAGGAGGAGTTCCTGTGCGGTGCTGCCCAGCGCCGTGCCTCACTCACCCCCGCGCAGCTCCAGGCGCTCGTTGCGCTGCTCCATGTACAGCTCTTGTGCCATCTTGCGGTACTTCCTGAACTCCTCCATCATCGTGCGCCGCCGCTCCACCAGCTCCTGCAGGGGCAGCAAAGAGCCCTTCAACCTCCCCTGTCCCCAGCCCACAGCCCGGGGCACTGCCGAGCGAGCCAAGGGCTGTCCAAACTCCCCTGTCCACAGCCCGGGGCACTGCTGAGCAAGCCAGGGGCTGTCCAACCTCCCCTGCCTCAAACCCACAGCCCGGGGCACTGCTGAGCGAGCCAAGGGCTGTCCAACCTCCCCAATCCCCAAACCACAGCCCGGGGCATTCCTGAGGGAGCCAAGGGCTGTCCAACCTCCCCCTGCCCCCAAGTCCACAGCCCGGGGCACTGCTGAGCGAGCCAAGGGCTGTCCAACCTCCCCTGCCTCAAACCCACAGCCCGGGGCACTCCTGAGTGAGCCAAGGGCTGTCCAACCTCCCCTGTCCCCAAACCACAGCCCGGGGCACTCCTGAGCGAGCCAAACTCTGTTCTCAGAAACACCTTCTACTGACTATTCTCTTCTCTAATCAGAAGGGTGTTTTGGGGAGGTGTCCATTTTTCTAATTGAAACAGCTTTTCTTAAACACCGGCTAATGCAGCAACATGCTAAGAACTCTAAAATGTCACCATCTTTGCTTAACAACGTAACACCACTTCCTCTCCAGACTCTTTACAGTAGCACCTCTCTGACCACTGGACTAATTCTAACCATCTGGATCAAATGCACACTTGTGATACAGGAAATGTAACTTACATATCACCGGTACAAACTAAGGATGGGCTACAAGAATTTAGTCTATAATATATTTCAAAAGTGTCTTGCCTTCGAAGCTTTGGACTGGCTCAGGCGATCCTTCTGCTCAAATATCTTGGAGTATTTCTTCAGGTCCTTCTTAATTTGCTGTGAAACAGGAAATTTTATTTCAACTGGAGTATCAGACTAGCAATTACAACCATCATCTTCTCTAAGAACTCCTTTGGTAGGGCTAAGCAGGCTGTGCCCTTCTGAAAAACATCTCTCTGCCAGGCAATTTCCCGTCACTGTAATTTTGTGCCTCCTGGCTTATAGATCATCTAAGTATTTCTCCACACATACAACTAGCAAAGCCTGAAGAACAAAATTCAATTTACGCTTCCTCATACCCTTTCATCATACCCTAACTGTAGGAACAACTGGTAACCACTTCTATTTTGAGCTTATAATGCAGTTAATATCTGTAGACATTCCCAGAAGTGAAGTCCCACACAGCAATGTGATTAATCACATATTCAGGGCAAAAGGCAAAAACCTCATCCTCAAGAAGAGGGAGTACTCCAAGTGTGCTTCATACAGCAAATCCATGTCAGCACAAAGTCCCTGGAATACCCTACCTTGATCTGATCCTCGCTGAGCAGGGTTGCTGGTCGTGGTCTCCAGAGCAGCTGACAGAACCTGTCTTTGTTGTTTTTCTGAAGCAGACGGCCTTGGAAGGTCCATAACCAATATGCATTGTCCACCTGGAAGAGCAGTGCAGCAGCTCAGCCAAAATAAGCTTTAACTTAACACTGGAGTGCTCAAAAATTAATGTTTAAAACTGTGGTGGAGGTTAAGTCATTTGAGTGGTGTCAGGTGTTCATTTTCTCTTCCTAATCAGCAGCCCTTTCCAATACCACTGCAAGAGCAAGCAGGGCTGGGGAAAAGAGCTGCATCAGTACCTTGTGGCTCCACCAAGACACAGAGGTGACAATGTATCTGCCCGTGGGGTCCCACTCCACATCCGAGGCTGTGTAGTGCTCCGCGATGTTCATCATGGTGCAGTCAGACGTGTCAACAAATGCTAAGGCACCATTCATGCTGCACAGGCAAAACAAGGCACAGCTTTACACACCAGCACAGCCTGGGCTTTTAAAAACCTTTCACAAGCTGCATCTCTACAAACAAATCTCTCCTCATTACAAACAAATTCTCACAGCAGCCAGGAGACAGGCTCATACCAGCTGGAAAGGAATGTAGTGGATAAAAACAAAATGCCACGTAAGAACAACACTTCTGCTTTTATGTTCAGGGACCCTTAAGAATACAAATAAAATGGGTTAAATTCGCAGTAAAAACATGCTCTAGGCAAGCTACAGCCAAAGTTAAACAATCATATGCTTAGACATCGTAGTGAAGAAGAGATTAAAGAGAGGATTCCTAAGATAAACAGCAGTGCTTGTTTGAAAGCACATTTATTACAAGTATTACTTGACTGGTTAACAACAATTTTCACTTGGTCTAAAGTGAAACTTTCTTGGTAAATCTTTCACAAAGCAGCACTGCCATTAACAGGTACTGCATATGGAAGGACACAAGGCAATGACATCACAAGAGCCAAAAGCATGTCCAAACTGGACTGGGTCAGTCAGTATTTAACTTAAACAGCTGGAAGGTGTTTCTAAATATCCACTTCTCTGCTGAAAAATGCATTCTTCATTTGATGTGGCAAAAACAGGAAGTGAAAGCTGCAAAGGACTAAGATACATCATGAAGTTGCATCTCTGCTCTGCCTGTGCTTTTGCACAGCTCCATCAGAATTACAGTAATCAACACTTAGAGGGACACCAAACACCTCTTGCTGAGGTACTGTAGTTCTTTCCCTCTTTTAAAATCAATGGGGTGGTGTTCAGCACCTGTGCAACACTCACCTTCTGAGGCCAGCCAACACTACAAACTGCCCCTGGGGACTCCAGAATATCGTGTTTGCCTGCTGTTTGTCAAATGTTTCTGAAAACAAACAAGGCAAATTCAGAAAAATATCTCAATCCAGTTCCTTCAATTACAGGCATCAACCCCACTAATTTCTCACAAAATATCACAAACAGCTGCAATTTTGAGTTTATTGCATCTATTACCATGCAAAATGTTTAGTATCTGCACTTCTCACTTATTTTTCACTTACTTATGAGTTCTATTTTCCCGTTGTTTTTAACATGGTAAAAGGAAACTGAAATTCGTGGAGTTTCTCCATGCAACACAGCAAACTTGCTTCCATTTGGTTCCCAAGCAAAGGCTATGATGCTTTCTGTAAGAAGAGGAACCACAAGTCTGTTAAAGGATATACAAACCTGTGATTTCAAGTAGTTACCAAAGAAAACCAAGATACTGAAGAGAGGGAACCCATCAGTTAACAGACTTTCTTTTAAAACACAGGTTGATAAGGCAATTGCAGAGAGTTAGGGGAAGTGTTTCTAACTACAGCTCTAAGTCTTCCATCATCTGCAAAATACATTCACATTATCAGCCCTACCATTTTTATTAATAACACATTTTTAGTTCTCTCATTTTTCTAGCCAGTCACAAGCATGAACAGCAACAGAACTGTTGATTGCTCATTTTTACATGAAACATTCTGCAACATTAAAATCCAGCTCTTTTCCAAAGGGTTAAATTCCTAATTATGTCATGTGTTGACAAGGATTTCTAAGAAAGACACAAGCATCTCTACAGAAAAGTAAGGAAATAGCTGGCATCACCTTTCATTTCCACCACATCCACCGGCACCTGTTTCTCTCGCATGCGGAATATTTCAAAGTTGGTCACTACTCCCTGTAAAGGCCAAAATCAGCTCATTACCCAGCACAAAAACAGCAGAGTAAAGAATTTTATCACTAGGCATAAAAGGACAACTCCACAATTAGCCTGTTAGGACACAAGACGAGAGTGAGTCAAGGTTTATTCCTTTAATGAGAGCAGATAAATACAATCTGCCTCCTTACCAAAAACATTCCAATTTTATTCTGATAAAGACTAACTTCAGAATTGTAGAAAAGCATTTATTTTTTTCAGACTGTTATAAAATTTAATTAAGAGAGATGAACATGTGGCACATTGTGCAGCTTGATCTACATCTTGTTCAACAGCTGCTTAATTGTGAGCAGAAGAGATGAGGCACAGACCTCTCAGAGACCAAGAGGCCACTGAAGTCAAAGCAAACCCTGGATGCAAACATTACATTCTGCTTTCCACCTGCCTCAAATTCAAATGGAAAAAAATAAAAATAGCTTTGACATGACTTTATTTAGAGACAGTACTGTAAGAAAAGGAAGCTTGAGAGAGAACCAGATTTGCCCAATGAAATCAGAATCCATGTACCTGTGTGCCCTTGGGAGTCCTGTCTACCTTCACACACAGGTAGTCCCCGTTCTTCTGCCAGTGCAGTTTACAATCTACCACGTTAAACAAATTCCGCACACGGATCTCTTGTCTAGAAGGCAGCTGCATCAAAGTCACTCTGGCTGGGATGTCTTTGTCCTCAGGCACCCAGAAAGCAATTATGTTACCACCTGGAGACCATGAGAAGTCTCTACAGGAACAAAGTTAAAAATATGCCATTTTAATTTTCAGTTAAAGATACTACAAGCAGAACCACTTTCCTCATAGTATCTGAATGTTGCAGACAAAGATCAACTGTCAATAATAAAGACAGGACAGACACATAACTGAGGGCCATTTAATAATGATACTAAAACAGATTTTTAAGCAGCTATTTAAATGTGCTATATCACCAGTGTTGTCTCATTAGTACATCTCACCAAAAATCAAGAGTTACACACAGAGAACTGCCAAAGATCTGCGAACAAATGAGCCAAAAAAACCCCACAACCCTATTAAATTACCATGGAGACCATCTTCTTGCACCTGGGTACACTTAATTTTCTTGTTGCTTTACAGAGATGTACTTTAAAAACTCTCCCAGGAGTCAATGTGTCTTGTGCAGACAGAGCACACTGCTCTAAGCCAGCACAATCACCTTGTTAGGGAGATATTCCCTAATAAACTGCATTCCAGTCTGCTTTTGTAGACAAGGAACAGAACTCTCAACAGTCCAACAGACTCTGGATTAAGCAGTACCACAAAGAGGATTTCAAAGCACAGAATCTACCAAGTGTGTTCATCAACAAGTGGAGAGTTTTCCATTTCTTTCTGCCACTTTGTCTAATTTGATCACCTCAACATGTAAAGCTCTTTGCTCCAGGCCACACTCTAAAGATTCCTCTTGTCATAACAAATCCCCAGACTAAAAGATTCCAGCTAAAGAGCACACTTATGATTACAAGGGGATAGACTCACCTTATCCCATTGATTTTCAAGCTCTTTTTGTCCAACAAACCCATAGACTAAAAGATGAGAAAAGGATGAGTTTCCAAGTTAGTAACATTCTTATATTTACACATATACTTTCTACTCTCATTATTATGCAAAAAAGGCAAAAACTTACAGGTGTTTCATAGATGCTGAGAGTATCCGAAGTCATTCGAGCAAAGAATTTACCATCATGACTCCATCTAAGCAAGAAAGAAAAAACATTAAAATGGAACTGCCTTTTTATTAAATGAAGTCTGGGACCACAACTCTCTACTCTAATTCTGTTTCTCAACCTACTTAAATATAGGCCAGTGAGCTGAGTTTTCACAGTGGAATCCTCTCTTCTTTTGGCCAGTGAGAATATCCCAGATGATGATAGCCTGAGGGTCATCCTGTGTGTCCATCAAAGGGCTGAAGGTCACTAAATACCTACAAAAGAAAGAATCCAATTCATTATTGAAACTTCATCTAATATGTCAGTACCAGCAGGCTTTCATGCAAGTGGTATTTAAAAACCAGGCACTTTTAAACAGCAGTTTCTCTAACGGGATTTTTTCAGGGGAGGCAAAAATAAGAACAGGATGATAAAGGAGGAGAAAGTTCCCCTGACATCCCTCTGGCTGAAAAGGTTCTAAATTTACCAGCAAATATTTTCATATTGATGTTAGAAGGGAGGGGAACTCATAAAATACTGTTACCTATTAGTTTTGACAAGAGAATAACCCTGGTTTCAAACCAAACATAAATCATTGACCTTATCCAACCCAAATTACAGGGATGCTGGGCTTCTCCACTGAAAGGTAAATAATCTCTTTAATACAAAAAAGCATAAAACCCAACTGTTTCCACATGTGTTACTTGAAAACTCAAATGAAAATGCATCTCAGTGCTGAAATTATTTTATCCTTCTCTCCAGAGCTCTTTCATGTTAAAAAAAAAACCTTAGGAAATTAATTTCAGCATTCCAGATTTGGAGGATGCTGCTCATGCCTCATGCTTTTGACCCCTTAGCCCAAACCAGTGTCAAGCTCTGTACCTTTCACAGGGTGAGAAGTCAATAAGCTGCACTCCTTGGTGACTGAACCTTTGAATCTGCTTGAACTTCTCTCCACCCCACAGAGCAATGCCTCTCTGGTGGAACGTAGCCAGGTAGGTGCCTTTGGGAGACCAACGGACATAGGTCTCTGTCCACCTCTGGATTTAAAGAAAAAAGTACATACAAAAGTTTAATTTCATGCTGTGTCCCTAAAAGGGAAAGAATTAATGCATGGCTTGTAGCAGCAAATTCTGTAAATCCCTTTACTAAGTGAAGATATCAGGATTTGTGGTAATTGGAGTTTCATTTCATGCACACAATGTACCGTATCTATTCTTCAGGTTGAAAATTGTCAGTTGAGACCTTTTCAGCTTACAGATCACCAAAGATGTTTTCCAGGTACAGTGACATCCTTTGTGTAGTAACAATTAAACCCACCTATGACCCTGGGTTTCCTTCTTTCAGCCTTGGTAAAAAACACACTGTTCTCAGATGTAAGGGTAAGTATTTCAAATTTCTGAACAACACAGCTCTGGACCTGCAGCTAAGTCAGAGAGATGTCAGCAATGCAGACCACAGCTGGAGACCATGGTGATGAGCAAATATTCCCACATCCCAGAGCCAACTTCCTCCTACTGTAATGCACAATGGTTATCAAGGAAAATGCTCCTGGGTCCTAACAGTTCCCAGCAAGTCCAGTGCCTGCAGCAGACAGGCAGACTAACTCCCTTTTTCATGCCATTACCAAACCAGCTATTCCTCTTTAACACCTCTGTGGTCAGCACAAAAGCAAGGAGTCATCTGAAGCAGCAAACACAAGCACATATTCAGCTCGAATGAATAGTGCTCCTCAAACTCTGACTTTGCATTCTCAGGTCTTTCTGAATCACCTATAACAGAGAGACGAAGGAAACTAATGGGCATCACACACCAGTTAAAAAAAAATAAATAAACACCACCACAAACTCTTAAAATGTTCACAGTTCTCTTACCTAAGCAGCTATGTCTAATTCTAAAGGATGTGATTTCACCACTTTTCACAAGGAAGAGAAAATTATTTTGGCAATGGGAAAAAGCCCTTTTTTTAAAATTAAAAAGCTGCAATGTCATAAAATGAAGGAGATTGGCAGTGTATCTGCAATCTCCAGCACTTCCAGGACACTCACTGCTCTGTCCTCAATTTGAACAGGTTCCTTGATGTCATTCCAAAAAATGGATGTCCGGTCTCCTGACTCAAAGATCACACTGTACTGATCCCTGCAGTCAGGGTCTTCCAACCAGTATCGGAGATTTCCCTGAGTAAAACAGAGCAAAACACTATTAGTGAGTCAAAATTCCACAAATTACCATCTCCTGGCTGGTGGAAGCTGGTCTCACCAGAGAGTGCAACTTTGGGGTCGTACCACTGCAAACACCTTTTTGAAGTGAAATTAAGTAATTCCAATTAATGGATGCTGGAGGCTGAGAGCACACCATAAACAGGTGGACCTTCAAGATGTTTTGATAATGTTTAATACTTATTTTAAACAAGAAGCCACTTGGTTTTTAAAGAAAAAGCAAACTATTCACGAAGCAACTGGTAACAAATACTAAAGTTTGCCTCAAACAATTAAGAATATAAAAAGATGTGTTTTTGAAAATCTATTTTTAAATGACTTGTGAAAAATTATTATTCACTCTTAATTAATAAGAGTAAATTAGGCATCACACTATGTGTAACTATTAAGCAGAAGCATCGAGTTCCTCCCATCACTGCATGATGGTAAACATGAAAGAACAGGAGCATGTGATCAGCACTGCTATTTACAACACCATTAACACATTGTTTCTATTTTCATATGGACATTTCAGCAGTGAAGTAACCATTTAATATTAAGCTGAATATTCTTTCCACTTTCCCAAAAATTCCTTACCAAATCCTTAAATGGCTGTTTCTCAGGGATTTCCCACTCGTCACTGATTGTCATGTACCTGAAAGAGCAATTTGGTTGGTTACACTCCATGCAGGCACTCAGGACTAGAATACCTGAATGCACAGATTATACACAATTGCTGCACTCACTTATCAAAGTCTGTGAAGAGGTTGACTCTGAAAGTGTGCTGCTTATCCAGTTTGTATCCATCTGCATTCTTCACAGCATCCACGGCGTGGGAGGGAGACATGTACTCCAGGAAGATGTACCTGCAAGGAAGGAAAACCAAAGTACAACACATTGTTGACTACACAACAGGCTCAAAATAAAGAAGAAACAAAGAGGATGAATTAAGAATTCAGTACAGAGCATCTACAAGACAGCTTCTTGTCTTGTCCCTAACCAATTAGAGTCAACAGCAAATTAATCTCCATTCTGGCCACAGGCTCACATGCATTTTTTAGCTGTCTAGGCCTGACCTCAGTTAATCTGATATCCTTTCTGAAATGGGCCAGACATAGCAGTGAATGCAAGCTCAACACAACCAGGGCATCAGTGAGAGACAGGAACATGCAGGTTACATCCACAGCTCTTCCCAGCTGAGTAACACGTCACGTTCAGGAATTGTAACTTGCTGTCACAGGCATCTCAAAGCACCACCATTGTTTTTCAATTACAGAACTCAGCTTTACTGAGTTCTGTTTTTCAATTGCAGAACTCAGCTTCCTGCTGGCCACTTAATCCCACCTAGCTTGGAGCCCAGCAGACTCAAAACTAATGATATCCTGAACACCATCAGTGTCTGTAACAGAGGTATGAACAGAGACAGAATAATTTTCATGCTGACCTCATGGAAGCAACAATTCCTCCACTCCAGAAAACTCTTTTTATGCCTTCTGAAGTATGGATTCCTCCAATATTCAGAATATATGCTACAGATATTGACAATCTATTTTGCAACAAACAGTCCAGCCATTGCTACTAAGTTTTTAGCTCAAGAGGACTTTTAACTTCTGCCATAGCAGAAAACCAAAAAAAAAACCTCCTCATGTAGCACAGAAATTTGTCTCCAAACCCAGCTAAACTGTTTCCATAATTAATCCTCACCACCCTCCACTATGGAGCCTAATGAGCTATTAAGCTTCTCAGTTCCCTCAGGAACTTGTTTGTCCCTGAGACTGATGCCAGGACTGCACAGGCTGAGGCAGAAGAAGGTGATGATAACAACTATGAGGTCACCATAAAAACTGGCCATAAAGTATTGACACTAACAATCAAAGACAAGCCCGAGCTGTGTTTCAGTCCTCTTGCCAGTTGGAGTTATCATGACTTACCCTTTTGTTTTTCCATCTGCTTCTGGATAAAATTCATTGATAATTTTACCAAACTTGGAAAATATTTTGTGGATGACATTCTTCAGTTTCTCCAGGCGGTCTGGTCCAACCTGGGGCACGTTATCCACAACAATCACTGAGTCTATTCCATCTGCCTCCTGTGGCTGATCTTTCAGGATGTCACCAAGCAGCTCTGCAAACACAGCACAGACAGGACACTAAGGCACTGCCAACATCATGAAGGAAGGAAGACAAAGATGAGAAGAACAGTGAGAGTAAGAAAACAGAGAGACTTCAAATTTCAAGAAATTTCAAGAATCATTTAAGAAACTTGGTAGTGAATGAACGTTCTGTCAGAAAAAAACTGAAGTGAACACACAACACCCCAACAGCACATGTTAAGTGACAGGATTTTGTGGTTTCATGGCAAACTTTAGGCACTCAGCTCTTTCTTAAAAACATACTTTACACACTGAGGTTGGCGACATTTGCACTATCAGTTTTTTTCAGGAGATGGAACTGGCTCACAAAGTCCTCAAAACTGACAGCAGCACAGACAAATGCATGATTTACTCCTGACCTCTTACTAGCCCTCTTGCTCAAATTATAACCAGATGACTTTAATAAAAATAAATGTAACCCGTACCTCCCTCTCAAATTACACAAGTTTTAGCATAATTCAAAACTATCCCCCATACTGGGAGCTCTGCATGTCTCAGCATCACTATAATTAAGAACTCACACTCCATCTAAACCTTTAATTAAGCACAAAAACTAAAGTCTAAGGCACTGAAAGTCATATTTAAGCTTTGAGAAGACAAGCACACATCTTTTCACACTGAATATTCTTTGAATATATTAATTCCTGAATATCTGCAGTAAGTTTAAAGATTATGTGAAGATAAAATACAAGACTACACAGAAAAAAATTCACACCACTATACTTTTGAATTAGATAAAATCTTGGAGAGTGAGACTATCTACAGCATGCACAGACTAGGAAAAAAATCCAAACACATGCAGAAAGACTTAAAATATGAGAAGAAACTAAAAAACGTGTTGTAGATGCTGATATTTCAAAGACATTAGATTTTTGATGGTTTTGTAATTCAAGAAATTTTTCTGCCCAGAAACATCACTGTAAAGATCTCCAGCAATAAAGAAATATGAGAAACATGCTTACTTTGAATTTTGTACTACTAAAAAGCTGCTTTCTACAACTTTAAGCTTCAGCATGTTATTACACATGAAGCTTCCCAATGATCTAGGGCAACATGAATCACAAATATTTAGCCCATTACCACCAAGATTATGTAGCATCCACAGAATGCTGTTATTTGTAACATTTATCACTCAAAAAGATCCTCTCCATGTGCATGTAGAAACTACAAATAACAATATAAAATGAATATATAAATATCATTTTATAATATATAAATGAAAGCATGTCCCACAAGGACATTTTCACAGGAGTCTACAAGCAAAAGGAGAAAACTCAAGTAAAACAAAAAAGGGTAAATTTTAAGGCTCCTTTAGTCTTTTTTTTTTCATAGCCACTTCTCACAAAAAGCTTTGTAGGCCAAGGAATGCATGTTTAGATTCCTGAGCAGGAACACAACAGCCTGTCCTGAATAAAACTGTAACAGACTGAAGACAAATTCCCACACTGTGCCCTTAAATTCAAAACTGTGAACAAAGGAATCTTCAAAGAGCAAGAAGCTGGTTCAGCCAGCTCCTGCTGCAGCCAGAAGGCAAGCAGGGTGTGGTGGGTGCAGGGCTATCTTCAGCTGGCAGTATTTTAAGGACCACTGTCATTATCTGAGCCAAAGCTTCACTGGTACCTAAGTGTTTGCCCAACACTCTGCTTTAAGTGGCATCAGCTGTTCTTTCATGCCAGCATCACTCAGGGGGAAAAGAAGAGGCAGTAAAGGATCTGAGATGTGCCAGTCCTACAGCTGGTCCATCTCACAGGTGCTCCTGAAGATCCTGTGTGTGTTGTGAGCATTAAAAGAGCCTTGGCTTGGGCACACTGGAGGGCTTTTCTCCTTGGGGAGGCACCAGGATAATGGGAAAGGAATAAGGAAGCTCAAGAAGCAATACACACAGGTGGAAAGCCAGACCAGCAAGAGTGACTAAACTTAAATGCTGCCATTCAGCCACTAACACTGGATTTCATACAGCTGAGAAGTTAACCAAATAATTAACAACAAAATAGGTGGGGATGGAAAATATGCCCAGTTTCTGAGGAGAAACTGAACATAACAATTCTAGATGTACACCAAGTGTATTAAGCAAGCACTTAACAAAAAGAACCCAACTCCAAGGCAATTTTGCCAAAGTCACTTTAAGAAACAAATGCAGAAGTTCACAGAGCTGCTATACAGACTGCTAAACTAAGAACAGCAAACACTTGCTTAATCTAGGATATGTGGCTGCTGATTTATTAAATGAAACAAAGGACTGGAACACAAGAATGCACCTGTACTCCCCTGCCAGTTGAGATAACTGGCTGATTTACAATCCTGTGCTTTAGAAACATCTTTCCACCTTTGATAGTGTAACAGACCCTACAACTGCAGAATACACACACAGGACCCTAACAGGGCACAAATGCTGAAAAAATAACGGGGAAACAAGTACTTTTGCTATTCAAAAACTAAGAAAATTTACCTGGAAAGACCCATCTGAAAAAGACTAAATTAGAGTTCTAACTTCTGCATGACAAGCCCGTGCATAAACATTTATTGTCTGTGCAGTTACACAACAGCTTGGCCATTTTAGGGCACTCAATATCCACTACATTGGAAAGAGCCTGGGCTGACATTTTTAACTGCCAAAAACGATTTTCCCCTATTTTCTTGTCACAAAGTGCCTACATCACATCTTCACGAGCAGTAACTCTCCTCAGGCCCTATTTACCTACAGATTTCATTCTGGGTGCATGAAGAACGATGAAACATAGCTGTAACAACCACACGAACCACTTAAAACTCGTGTTTCTACAGCGGAGCTCAACTAATGTTGGCAAAAGGAAGCGAGACGAGCCGATGACTCCTCACAGAGGGCTGCCCACACCCGAGGTATAACAGCGATTTTAGAACCACGTTAACAGCGGGTTTTAGGACAGCAGTGTCGTGCGGTGCAGAGATAACTCAGGAAAAAAGACCACTTAAGAAGCACAGCTGCGATGGAGGCGCAGGCAGGATGTGGAGCTGCCGGGCAGCGGGCCGGGGCTCGGGGCAGAGCGTTCCCCGGCCCGGCCCCGGCTGCCCGCGGAGCCCCGCGGCTGCTCCCGTCCCGCACCTTCGTCGCTGATGTCGTCCACGAAGTCCTCGGGGTCGCTGAAGGAAATCTCATCCTCGGGCTCGGCCGGGGCGGCGGGCGCGGCCTCCC
>VXBQ01019702.1:1800364-1822772 GCA_013400175.1 Phainopepla nitens | reverse complement strand
TCCCACTGCAAGTGCTCCAAACCTCTGCAAGTACTCCAAACCCCTGCAGGTGCTCCAAACCCCTGCAAGTGCTCCATCCCACTGTAGGTGCTCCATCCCACTGCAAGTGCTCCAAACCCCTGCAAGTGCTCCAAACCCCTGCAAGTGCTCCATCCCACTGGAGACCACCGGTGCCGGGACCTCTAGGACAGCACAGGTCCCAGGAGGATGCCCTGCAGGGCTGGCATGTCCTCCCTTAGCCCCAGCATCCCACCAGGAGGATGCCCTGCCAGTGTGACATGTGCCTCTCCCAGCATCTCACCACAATGGTGTCCTACGTGGCTGGCATGTCCCCCCAGCCTCAGCATGCCACTGGGAGGATGCCATGCACAGCTATCCTGTCCCTCCCCAGCCCCATCACCCCACAGAAGAATGCTCTGCCTGTCTGACAGTTCACCCCTGGCCTCAGCATCCCACCAGAAGGATGCCTTGCCAGGTTTCCTTTGTGGTCCTGCATCCAGGGCTTCCATCAAGCGTCCCTCCCATGCCAAAGCCTGTTCTCCCAATCCTGACCCCCAGCCCAGGCATCCTGCTCGGGGTGCAGGCATCCCCCCACGAGCTCCTTCCCAAAGCAGAAGGGACAGTCAGGGTCTTGCATTCAGGGACAGCTCCCTGCCCATGACTGAACTCTGCAGCAAAGCTTGGACACAGCAGCTTGTGGCTATAACATATGGGCACATATTTCTGGCTAATTTAAACAGGGTTAGGGTTGTTTTCCCCCACTGATAAAAGCAGATCCTGTTTACACTGGATCCTCCCAGTGACCTGCCTCCATACATTGTGATGGGGACTGACCCCACTGGTGAACAAGGGCTCTCCCTCAGCTTCTTCCTACTGTACACAGGAAATATTTCCTTGGAGTGTGTTTATCCATGATTTTTCAACTTTTCTTTCTTAAAAAAATAGTTTTGTTAAAGGGCAGGCCAAGTGGACAGCGGGATGATTTAACTGGTGCTGTCAGAGTATGGGAGATCTGTAGATTCACTGGGTATGAGAGTGGACAAAAAATATTATAGTTTATTTATTCCTTTATTTCCCTTGATAATCATTGCAGGAAATGACACATTTTTGATTTTCCTTATTTCTTTCATGCACTTTTTTTCTTCCTTAAGATTTCACCCGACTTCTTAAAACTGGGTTTTTGGCTCTGCTAAGAACAAGAAAACTTGAAAATACAAGAAAATAGGGAGAAATACTACACAAGAAAAATGTTCATAAGGATGTTTTTGCTTAAAATAACCCACCCAACAAACACTTAACGGCTTTGAATTAAAAAAAAAATAAAGGCCAAACACCCAACACTTGAGGTCAAATTCATTTTCCTTATGTTTTGATGAAAACATGTCAGCCACCAAAATGAAGGATTGTTTCTTACTGGGATGCTAAACTCAGCATGGGAAGATCTGATCGCATGGAATTTTTGTAGCCTATCTTTGCAGCAACACAGATTGCTGTGGAGATATATTTATCTCATCTAATCTATCCAGTGACACCCAGAGATAAAGAAAACATGTGCCTCTCTCCAAAGTGAAGGCTTGACTGAAGCTTCTCATGTTCAGCGGGATTTTAACCACGTAGGAAGAGAAGAGAGGTTCATTGGGATGAAGGTTTTGCAGCTGCCCTGATCCTGCCCTCCCTGGTTGAGCTCTCCTTCCCTCCTGATGTCTCCAAACACGACTTGTCCCTCTTGCTGAGGGGTTTGAGCTGGCACAGACTGCCGGGTTTGAAGGGGGTGCAAGGATGGGATGGGAGAGCTGACGGGGCAGTTTTTGGTGGGGGTCAGAGCCTGGGGACCGCCACATCTGTCCCAGCCACACAGAAAACCCTCGAGGCAGCACTGCTGCCTGTGCCCTCCCCACCAGGGCAGGGAGGAATCACATCCTGTGCTGTCCCTGCGGCTCAGCTAAAGCACATCAGAGCTCCCTGCCATCCTGTCCCCACCTTGCTTTTCATCTGTCTCCTTGTTTCTCTCCAAATCAGGGCCATTATGGTTAATTTAAACAAATGAGGAACAGGTTTGCACTGATGCACTTAAACCCAAATAAAGGTGTTGGGGTGGGTCTGCATGGAGGAATTTGAAGTAAACACATACAGAGGTGTGTGGGCACCTGGGGTCTTGCCAGTCAGGAGGTACAGCTCCTCCCTCTTGATGGCTTTCATCCCTTTCCTCCCTCTTTTTTTACCCTTTTTGGGGCAGAGGTTTTCCTGGGATTTAGGTAGTGCCATTTGGTGATGTGGACAGGGCTCTTTAGATAGATAAAAAGACACACACACACACCTGGTGAACAGTGTTTAACATGTTGGGCATGTTATGCCCAAATCTTGGAAAGGAAAGGCAGTTTTTTGGTTCAAAGCAGCAGAGCTTAAAGGATTTTGATCAACATGTTCAAACACTCTGGTGTTTATACCAAGGAGAGTTGTACTCTGGGTGGAAGGTGTTCCTGCCCATGGCAGGGGGTTGGAAATAAATGTTCTTTAAGGTCCTTTCCAACCCAAACCATGATTCTGTGACTCTACCCTTGCTCTGCAGAGGAAGATTATCCGTGGTGCATCCCAGATCCAGAGCTGGGAGAAATGGATCCTGCCCACAGCCAATGCAGAACAGTGGCAAATTCAGAATATTTAAGTGTTTATGAAGGTGAGTTTGCCTCACCTTGGGCAGGGCATCCAAAAATCCTCTGGAAAGCCAGGATCAGTCTTCACTGCTGGTCTCTCCGAGGTCATGTCCAGCTCTGCTGGCTCCTGTGCTGCTCCCAGGTCTTCAAGCATATTAAAAATCAGCTAAAAGTGATTGCAAGGGATGGTTCAAACCTGTTCTGTGGCACCTTTTGTTTCCAAACATGGGGGCTCTGGAGAAATTGGAGATTCAGGGTAATAACTGGGAGATGTAATGGGCAAAACCTGGGCTGGGCAGTTGCTGCAGAGCATTAGAAATGTGGGGAAATTTGGTTTTGATTGTGAATGAAGGGTGGGATATGTGTAAATTGCCGACCTTTGTTGGTGTTGTGATGTTATTCTTTTTCAACCTAAATGATTCTAAGAAGTTATTTTGACTTTGTTGGGGTGAATTCTTTTTGTTGATGTAAGTGAAGTTTTTGTGATGAATGCATAATTAGTTGGTATTTTTGTATTCTTGCAATTTTATTTAAATCTAGGAGAAATCAGGCTAGGCTGTGAATGTTTATGGCTTAATAAATGAGGCGGGAAGGAGAAGGAAATAGCTTTTGTTAACTGAATGATTAAGGTGGGGGAAAAGAAACTTTGAGCATCCTCTCATGGCATCTATCTAAACCTGCTCAGACATGGATTACAATTCCCTTTCCCTTTGCCTACCTGCTCCCACAAGCCATCCCAGCCACTATCACATCTTACTACATTTACTATTTTTCCCCAGTTTTCTCCTTTTCATGTCAATGTGGCTGCTCTGGGTATGCTTTGGTTTTTAGCTGTTTGCTCCCCTACTCAAGTGCTGTGATCCCAGAGCACATATGGGAAGCACAGTGGAGATCTGGTCCAAGCCCCTTTCCTGAAGATGGATTTGTCTTTTCCAAAACTTTCCTTCATGGTGGTTTTCTCCTCCTTCAGTGGAATCCCTGTCCTCTTGGTTGGAAGGTTTCTGGTCCAGTCTAAACTTTCTTTGCTCCTTGCCAGCTGATGCAGAGAGCAATTTATTACCTTCCTCTTACAGGTTTTTAATTTAATTTTGGAGCAACTGAATAGAAAAATAATCACAGAATGGTTTGGGTTGGAAGGAACATCAAAGACCATCTCTTTCCAACCCCTTGCCATAAGCAGGGACAGGCTGCTCCAAGCCCTGTCCAACCTGGCCTTGGACACTTCCAGGGATCCAGAGGCAGCCACAGCTTCTCTGGGCACCCTGTGCCAGGGCCTCCCCACCCTCACAGGGAACAATTCCTTCCCAATATCCCATCCATCCCTGCCCTCTGGCAGTGGGAAGTCATTCCCTGTGTCCTGTCACTCCAGGTCCTTATCCAAAGTTCCTCTCCAGCTCTCCTGGAGCCCCTTGAGGTACTGGAAGGGGCTCTGAGCCTCTCCAGGCTGAACAATCCTAAATCTCTCAGGCTGTTTCCATAGCAGGGGTGGCCCAGCCCTTGGGGAATCTCTGTGGCCTCCTTTGGACCCCCTAGAACACGTCCACATCTCTCCTGTGCAGAGGAACCCAGAGCTGGAGGCAGCAGTGCAGGTGGGGTCTCAGCGTCCTCCCTTGGGAAAAGAATGATCAAACACATAAGCTCCTTTTTGACCGTGCTCTTAGGCAGGGAAGGGGCTCTGGCACATCCCTGCTGTGATTTACAGTGAGCTCTCTGAGAACCAGAAATTACTTTGGCTTCCTGGATGCAAGAGCTGACAGAGCAAGTGGAGGAGTGAGGCTGAGGCAAATTGGAGCCCCTCCAAACTCCAAAAAAAGAAGAGGGGATAAAATGAAGCGGCAAAGCACCTCTCAGGGCATAAAATGAGGTGGTAAGCATCTTCCAGGCCATCAGCCATGAGTGCCCACGGGCACACGAGGAATGTGGGCATTCAGGAGGTGCAGGCCTCCACCCCACGTCTGATCCCAGCCTGATCCGGTGTCAGGAGCCAGGGAGAGAGGCTGGAGCCATTGTGTGGAAGGGGAAGAACTCTGAGTGCCCTGCTGCTGTCTGGGAGGCCGAGGCAGGTGGGATGGGTAGATAGAACAAGCAGATAAATGTGGTTTATAGGACTGGTAGGATATGTTTGTTATTTCAGTGGGAATGTTGATGTGCTCAAAATGAAGCATTCCTCAGGGATGTTCTTTTTTTTTTTTTTTGCTATGTTAAAACTCATATAATAAAACACTCCAATACCAGGCAGAGAATTTTAGATCCACATTGCAAGACACATTTTTTTTTCAGGGAGGAATGAGCAAAACATAAGGCAAATTACTTCAGAATTACCAGAAGAATTAGCAATTAGCAAAGAAATTACTAATGATGATATAAAAAGAGCAGTCACTGATGTATAGAATGAAATAAATAACAGCATAAAAAATAAATCACAGCAGAACCAAATACATAAATAAAAATGCTACAAAAGGTCAAAATTGCAACAAAGAATTGCTCTGTTATCACACAAAAATATTTCTGTTGGCAGTTTTATTTCTTTGCGAAATTTCACTTCGCCGAAATGTCAGCGTTTATTTGCCATTACTGTATATTTTCCTGCCAGTTAGAAATCCAGACCATCAGCTGCTTCAAATGGCAGGTATGGAATGAGCCCTGAACCAAAGCCCCTCTGATTTGTCACGGGCTGCCTCTCATGGTTGATTCTTTGGTTCATAAATAAAAGCCTGAGAAACAGTTTTTGGGAAAGGACACCGAACTAGGACTTCATAGAATCAGGTAATATCCTGAGCTGGAAGGGACACACAAGGATCATCCAGTCCAGCTCCTGTCCCCGCACAGACACCCCAACAACCCCACCCTGGGCATCCCTGGCAGTGCTGTCCAAACCCTCCTGGAGCTCTGGCAGCCTCGGGGCTGTGCCCATTCCTTGGGGAGCCTGAGCAGTGCCCAGCACCCTCTGGGGGAAAAACCTTTTCCTAAAATCCAACCTAAACCTTCCCTGGGACAGATCCAGCTGTTCCCTTGGGTCCTGGCAGTGTCACATGGAGCAGAGACCGGAGCTGCCCCTGGGGAGGAGCTGCAAACCTCCATGAGGGGTCCAGCCAACCAAGGGAGCTCAGCCACTCCTCATGTGGCCCCTCCAGACCCTTCACCATCTTCATGGCCCTCTTTTGAACATTCTCTAATAACTTTATATCCTTCTTGTATGACCCACAAAGAAGTTGTCATGACATTGTTCCATCCTGTCAGTCAGAAGATAACCAGAAAACTCGAAAAAGTCATTGTCCCAACAGCTGATCTTTCAATGGACAGGGAATTGGGTAGAGAAACAGAGATGTTGGGAGGTTTGGACGATTTGCAAAGGGAATCCTGAGTGTTTGGCTTGAGGATTTGACTTCAGCCATCAGGAGCAGGGGACACTTGCAGGGCATCAGGGAGATGCTGGGAGGCCAAGGGGTTGCTCTGCTGGCAGAAATGGGGCAAAAAGGTGAATTGACCACGTGTTTAAGTCTAGGCCGGGAGGATGCTTTAGAAACAAGGTAATGATCTTGATTCTGATAAAGCCCAACAGATACAAGCTTTTTTTGTAATTCCCTTTTTATGATGCATAAATATGAAGATAAATAAATATGTGTTATTTCTATAAGTTGAAGTTACATTGTAATTTTTCCCAGGAGCTTGTTTGCTTTCTTAAGGGAACACAGGGAGCTTGCAGGCTTCCACACTTCAATTTAGCACAAGTAAGTACAAGCAAATATTAAAACAGGGCACAAAACTGAGTGGCACAGGCTCGGACTAAAATTAGACTGCAAACTGGGTGTTGTTCCTCAACTTTGCCTTCAGCTGGAATTAACCAGAGTTACTTTAGGAGCTACCTCGTGACAGACTAAAAAGATCTGGGTTCAATGTGTGTGAGGCTTTGGGCTGTTTTTAATAAGCCACCTAAAACCCTGAAGGATGAAGAATGAATTTCAGACTCATTTATTTCTGAGGCATTAAGGAAGCTCTCCCCCTGACTGGGCTCCTCACCTCATGTCCACCTTGGGTTAGGAGTCAATAAAATTTGTGCTTGAAGCTGATGACCTGAGGGCAAGGACACTGGTGGAGGTACAGCCAGGACATGAGGGTGGCTCCCTGTGAAAACTTCACCTGGAAGACAATTTATCTTGCACTGGTGTCTTCAGTCACCAGCTTTGTGTGTCTCCTACTTCCTGGTGGTGGTTTCTCTGTTTTCTTTTCAAAGCAAAGTTTGGACTGAACTCGGCCATCTCTCTGCATCAGAATCTTCAGGGCCTCTTTGACTCTATAACATGGGCAGTTAGGGGTTGAGAGAGTTACATTTCTTCTGTAAATGCCTGTTTTTTTAATTCTGATCAAATGGAATCCATTGCAAAGTGGAATCCTACGGCATCACTGGCAGCAGGAGGAGAGCATCTCCTTATCCCTGTTTCATCACCTTGTTGATCAGCTCAGCCTCCCCTGACATTCCCATGGAAGTCAGAAATGCATTTTTGGGTTTTTTTACTTGAACTCTCATGTTTTGCAAATATCCCTATTAATCCAACAAGAAAGGTCCCCTTGAGTGATGTTAATGTTGCTTAGTCTGGGAATATTATTTCCAATAAAGAGATTGCACCTGAGTAAATATCCAGGTTTGAGATGTATTTGAATAATGTCTCCAGCTGCTGATCTGAATATTGAATCAGCTGCAGCCCACAGAGCTAAAAGAATAATGAATTTAGCAACAGGCATAGCAATGGCTGTGTGAAGGCATTAGCCAGATGTTTGCTCTTAGCAGGGCATATGTGGGAGTGCCGCCTTCTCTTTCCCCTGGCTCTTGAGTAACTGCAGGGCTGCATTTCACCTTTAGAAGCCATAAGAGCACAACTGATTTGTCCTGGCCAGTAAAAGCAAAACCACGTTACTGAGAGCCCTCTAGTCAGGAGGAGAAGGGTCAGAAAAGGCCCATTATGAGATATTTTGCTAAAGGAATGACCTTATTGCAATGGCTCTGATGCTTGGATGGCAGCATCAGTTTCTTATTAGCTGTTCCCAAGTGATCCTGGGCTGCTCTGTCATTGCAGCTCTTGACCTTCCAGGGCAGGGCTTGCTGCTGGCAAGAAGAGAACGGGCAGTGGATAGAGGAAAACGTGCCTGGGGCTCCGGAGCTTGGGAGAGCAGCTGCTTTGGGAGCCAGGGGCTGCATGCAGATGTATTTTCCAGGTATTTCCCATCCAAAGATGCAGCAAGAACGCCCTTGCAAAGTGCAAATGAGATGCCTTGAGTCAGAATTCCCAGTGTAAGGATGGCTCTTCAGGTGGGAAAGGTTACAGAGCTGCAGCTTCCAAATTTCTTCACTGGTGGTTTTGCATTTTGGTGCAAGTCCTGTTTCTGCAAATGAACTTGGATGGGGTTTGGGAATCATCCATGTGGTTCCCAAATGCCATGGAAGTTCAGCAGCCCTACCAATGGCTGCTGAGAAGGGGAGATGGTCACCTCCTCCTCTATTTTGCTGCTCCAAGGGGCCTTGGGCAGCACTGTTAGGTGAACTTTTAAACACAAAGCTGAAACTTTTCAAGCAACCACCCGGTGATTGTTGCAAACACCTTATGTTCTGACTGAGCAGGTAGATCCAAACCCCAAAAGTGAGATCAGATCTCCCACTGGTGAGGAGGCAACCTCATGTATGGAGTGTGCCTTTCAAATCATACATTCCATGGGGAAGGAGGAGGTTGGAAATAAATTTCAGAGATATTTTGCATGTTTTCCCACAGTTAAAGAAGAGAAACAAAGGTATTAACCAAGGTCCTTTGGGAAAGGAGCCAAATTTTCTGTCTCTATGTTTAGATTTCCTGGGCCACCATGGTCCCCATTGAGCAAGGCTCAGGTGCCCCTCAAGGCTGCAGGTTGTGAAGTCGGAGAGTGCTGAACTTTGGTCTGAGGATATTTTGACCACACCAGTGTGCAAAGAGCCACTATTTAACAGAGACCTTCTTTGCCTGGGGGTATCCCATGTACCTCTCTCTTCTTCCTTTTCAAGCATTTCCTTGGAAGTCACAGAGGCCTATGTCATAGACATATTCAAGCATTTTCTTGGAAGTCATAGAGGTTTGGGTTGGAAGGGGCCTTAAAAATCATCTCAGGGCATTTTGTAGGATCATGATTTCTTCTGCTGATTAATCCATAGGATTTCTCAAGAGAAATCCAGGTCTGACAAGTAGATCAGGAGCAAACTGATCCTGATCCTATCCAAATGAATCCTTCTGATCTTGGTGATCAGGGATCTTGAGATCTGAGTCAATCAGACAACAGATGTGACTCCCAAAGACTCATGGAAAATGCTTTGGAGATAATGAATAATCTTCTTGTGTCAGCTACCCAAAAAGCTGAATCAGGTCAAAGCCATCATTAAAAATAGCATCATTATTTTTAGTAGAGACTAGAATAAAAATATACAAAGAGGAAAAGAATTAAAACACATTTCTGGAAAAGTGTGTGTTAGCAGCAGCTTGACAGCCAGTGGGAGAAAATGGTACAGATTAGAGGCAGAAATCTGGGAAGTGAGGCAGAGAGAAATTATTAAGAATACGTTGAAAAACAGTAGGAACCCAACACATTTTTTTTCCAGCTTCTGGGTTGGAGCAGCAGCTCATTGCAGGCCACGATGCAGGAGCGAACAGGGAAGTGCAATAATCTGATACAGATGTGCCAGCAGCGAGTGAATCCTTGGTTTTGACAGCAGTTCTCTGGAATTCAGGAAATTACTGTGGTTAGATGCTAATGCTTTCTCCTGCTTTGCTTTGCTTCCAGGATGAGGGAAAATAAAACATGAAAAATGAACACAGATGTTACAGAAAGCTGAGAGGCTGGTCACAGAGTTTGTTTTTCCCTCCTGATGTTTGAAGCCATGTTTGCTGGAGAAAGTGTGAGGAGCAAATATTTGCCTTAAGTTCTATTTGTTTATGGAGAGTATAACAGCCAATTCCTAGAGCCAACAGACCAGAATTCAGGTCCTCACCATCCAGGAATGCTTCCTCATTGCAGATAACTCCGTGTATTGGGGTTACATTAGCAGAGTGCTGAGGGGTCAGGAGAGAGGGTGAACCTGGGCAAAATTAGCATAAATTATTAGCTTGTTGAATCCTAGGAAAATAATTTGTTTAGGAGTGCCTTAACACCCAATTGTACATTTTCAGCACAATATATGAAAATCTCTTTGTAGAACAGTGGCCCACTTCTGGTCACTTCTTATTTTATGAAACATTTGGGTGCAGTACTGTACTAGTGAGAAATTCTGGATTTTCCTGCACAGTGGACGCATCTTGACAGTGATGGCTGTGGCACAGCTGCCAAATTATGATGATCTAAGGTTGGATATTCTTTTGGCTGCAGATTAGCTGTTAAAGCAAAATTCAGCCAGAATTGCCAAGAAATGCATTAAAGGAGAGCAAAAGGGCTGGTGAGGATACCAAAGACAGAGATAAATAACAGGAGAAGTTGTGGATGATCCATCCTTGGAAGTGTTCCAGGCCAGGTTGGGCTTTGGAGCAACCTGGTCTAGTGGAAGGTTTCCCTGCCCAGGGCAGGGGTGTGGAATGAGATGGTCTTCAAGGATCCTTCCAAACCAAATTTCTCTATTATTTTTTTGATTCTGTGATATCAACTCTGCCTCCAGCTGTGAGAGGAGAATGCACCTGGATACTCTGGTGAAAGTTTAGGTGGTAAATACTCAGCAGAGGATACAGGTGTGTGACCACCTACCTGCTCTTTCCTAGGCTGTTGCCACTGCCAGGGAAAATTTCCCAGACTTTTCTGTCATCCCAGCAAGGCCACTCTTCGTGTTCATACTGGGGAAAGAGGAGCAGTGAGGCCATTGCAGGAGATGATTCATTAATCTCGTCCCCCCAGAATTTCCCATGAAAATGGAATCGTGAAATTTTGGAGGAAAATCAGAGATACAGCAACTTGCTACGGGCCAAGCAGCAGGACTCAGATAACCTGTAGAGCAGATTTCTGGTCTCCTGAGTTTCCACCAGGCTTCGGAGAATCCTAAGGGTTGGAAAAAGTCTCCACAATTGAGTCCAACCTTTGAGCAAACACCACCTTGCCGACCAGACCAGAATGCTGGGTGCCACTGCTCATTTCTCAAACACTTCCATGGATGCTGAAAGCAGCCACACATCCCTGGGCAGCCTGTTCTACCCTTTCTGGGAAGAAATTCTTCCTGAATTTACCTTCTTTTTATGGCATTGATGTGATCAATCTTATAAACCTGGAACTGACAAAGAAGGGACCTGATGGCAAAACTTAGTGTAAAAAACCCCTTCATGTTTATAGTGCAGGTAACTGTTTTTGAGTAGTTCCATGGGCACTGGCTAATTCTTTAAAAGTAGTGAGCTGGATTGATGAAGGGAAAACTAATTTGGATTTTTTTTTTTTTACAACAACTTGAAGAGCTGAAGGTGAATGTGGTGAGAAAAGTGTGATACATCCAGATGGAGCTTCAGGTGTGTCAGTTCAGGGACTGAAGAAATTATCTCCTGTCACACAAGGCACCTAAAATGCCATGAGCTCTTGGCTCTAAAATAGGTAAATCCCTAAATACCTTGAATTTCTGTGAACCAGCTCAATAGGGCAAAACGACAAGCACCATGAAAGTCAGCAGTGGAAAAGAAAACACAGACCATTATGGCACTCCATAAATCAGGAAATTCTGAGCTGAAAGCAATGGTGTATGAGGGAACGGGCTGGAGGATGCGTCACGGTTTCATGGCATGTTCTGGCTCTCCCTGACTCTGTACAAGGCAGACAAATTTAAAGTCAGCTCCAGGAACATCTTCAATGGAGAGCCCTTCTCAACAAAATGCACATCTTTGATGCCTCCCTGCCACGTGGGTGAACCACACTGTCACCTCAGCAGTGCCCTGTTTGGACTGGTGTGTGTCACTAACTTGTGCTGCCTCTGTCATCCCCTGATGTCCCCTAGACAGTAGTCTAGGACAAGAGTGATGGGCTCAATGGATGCCAGGAGTGAGTGGGAGGAAGGGAGGTGACCCTGCCATCATCCTGGTGGCACTCTTGACCCCATGGCAGGCTCAGTGGGTGCTCAGCTCCATAAGCCAGGCCGAAGGAGGGGAGGGGAATCTGGGACAGTCTTCTGGGAAGCAGACTGGCAGATCTGTCCCAAGACTAAGACAAAGGGTCTAAAGCTCTTATCTGAACTCTGCCTTGGTCCTCTTTGCTTTTCTGGCTGTAAGAGTTGTATTTTCCCAGAATGACTGGTTCAGGATCACCAGACTGGTTAATGACCTGGAATAATTTCATAAGAGATGAACCCTTACTGGGATTCAGCCAAGACACATAAACGGTTCAATTACCTGATTAGGGGATGAGCTTAAGCCAATTTGCAAGCAAAAACAAGGTCTGTGGGATTTAAGTCAGTTCTTATCATGGTCATCATCTCAGGACAAGAAATGTAAGAGAGATGAATCTCCCTGTGGTTGGCAAAGATTAGAAAATGTGTTGTTTCCTCCTCATATGACATGATTAATTCCCAAGTATCTGCTGGACAGCTTGGGTGGATTCTTGCACTGCTGACTTTCCCAAAGCAAGGTTATATCCTTCTAAACAATGTGTTCAAAGCAGTGTGCTCCTATTAGGAAAAACCACACAGCTGAGGGATTTGCCTAATTGGAGCTTCTCTCCAGAAACTGGGTTGGCTCCTGAGTGGCAGATCCCGGTGGTGGTCATGGAATTGAGATGTGTAGCCAAAGCAGGACATGCCAGGGTGTGATACAAACTCAGATTGCTGGGATGTTCATCCAAATGCTCTTACACAAGCTGACCAGTGCTGGCTTTTTAATTTTGTACATTTGTATTCTATTCTTACCTCTAAGTCTTGGCAATCACTGTGAATCATTATGGACACCTCACTCAAAGAATATTATTGTAGCTAGAGGCATTCAAATCAAGGAGAAGAAGGGAGCATGGTTCACCCAAAACACTCAGAAAACGGCAGGATTTTATCAAAATTCACAGGCAGTGACTCTTTGCTTCACAAAAACTGGTGGTGAGGCCACAGGCTGCCCAGAGAAGCTGTGGCTGCCCCTGGATCCATGGAAGTGTCCAAGGCCAGGCTGGATGGGGCTTGGAGCCACCTGGGCTGGTGGGAGGTGTCCCTGCCCATGGCAGGGGGTGGCACTGGATGATTTTTAAAGTCTCCTCCAACCCAAACCTTTCTGTGTTTCTATGACATCTTCATCAAGTGCCAAACCCATCTTCCAGCTCTCAGTGTGAAATGCAGCTTTGAATCCATTTCTGGAAAATTAGCTGAATTAATCACAGTGATACATATTGCTAAAGAAAGGAATTCTTTGACATGTCTGGAAAGGAGAGTACAGCAGGGCATGTAGAGAACCTGGAAAACTCTGGATGGTAATGAGCCCTAATTTTTGATGGGCAGCTAAAAACTAAATCCAACCAACCAACCAAATCTAAGCAAAGAAAAAAGATGTTACAACTTTTAAGAGAATAGGTAGAAACAGACTGGGAACATGAAGAAAGAGGAGAGTCTGGATGAGACTAAATCAGCATGGATGAGCCTTAGGAAAAAAGGGCAAGATATTGATCTTCTGATGGTCTTCAAAAAAATGCATTTGCTCAAATGGAAGAAGTTAAGGCCCAGAAGGGAACGTATTAAGCTGAAAAATTGTGGAGAACTGGCAATGCCTTAGGAAGTTTCTGTTAAATGAAGACATACAGGCTATTGCAACATGGAAAATGGCTCAAGGAAGTTGTAAGAAACTTGCTTGTCAAAATTAACATTGCTGAAAAGAAACAATAAGTCAGACTAAAATGGGAGAAAAAAATAGTTGTGTCAAGGTGTTTCAAAGCATCTGGACGTGACAACATCCACCTGCCTGTGTTATTGGAGGTAACTGGAATAACCCACAGAGTTATGGAAATGACCTTGGGGAATGTGGGGTGGGGTTGAGGTGGGACAAGAGTTACTGGGTGCCAGTGTTTGGAAAGAAGAATACAGTGAGTCAGCATCATTCCAGTTTTCAGAATAATCTTGAAGTAAATCCTCAGTTTGTAAGTGTGAAGAAGACAACAGAGGGATGAATAGCAGCCGAAACTTTTAAATTTTTTTAAGGACAACTTATGCTGAAGAATTTTAATTTCTTTTTTTTTTGACAAAAAAAAAAAAAAGGGCCTAGAGGATTGGGAAAAAAACCCACAGATATGACTTAAGGTCTGGACATTATTTACTAAATAGTGTGCTAAGCAATTTTGAGAATTAAAGATTAGATAATGCTGCTGTTTATTGTACTGGAATTTGACTGAAAAATAGCAAAGCATTCATAACTATTCTCTGAGAAGTATTGGACCACAATAATGTATTAAAAACCAAAAGAATAAATCTCCACAGGGAAGGTACAAGTCAGCAATTTTTATTAATGAGTTAGAAATTCTAGAGACTGATCACATTTGCAATCCATGTGCATGGGCAGAAGGACAAGACTGAAATCTAAAATTCTCTGGATTGAGAAAATCATCTGGAAAAAAGAAGTAGTCAAGTTCAATAAGGCCAAATGTAAAATTCTAGCCCCAGAAGGAATAATCAGCTGCGTGATGCAGGAGAATGGATGAATGACAGCACAGGAGGAACATTTGTCAGGAATTCTCACTGCTGTGAAAGAGGAAAGTGCCCTGCAGGGATGGGAATGCACCAGGCTGTAAATAAAAATCAATCAATTTCATAACAACTATTTTTCTCTCTTAAACCATTTTAATATGACATAACACTCTTAAAATGTGTGTAATCATATTGCTGTGAATCTACTGGAAATTATTTTATGATTTCCACGTTCTATGATTTTTCAGGGTTTGTTGTATTCTTATTACCTCTAATTACAATTTTTATTTGGATAGTAACAAAAAAGGAGAAAAGAGAGACAATGGGAAGGTGTTTTAATGATGTGGTTGATTTTGGCACAGAACTCCTGGTAACTTTGGTCTACAGAAAATATCTGGTTTGTGATGAGCTCTTCTGTTAATTCAGGAGATGACAGAGGGCTGTTGATGGTGATAACACAGAAGCAATTTTTGGCTGGTCAGCTGCTCTCCCAAATTCTGGGGGAGTGCCACCTTTCTACAACAGGGATCACAAACAACTCAAGGTGAGCAAGAATTTAGAATTTAGGCACAGTGGAACAATAACTTCAAATTTTAGGTCCTCACTAGACCAGGCTGCTCAGGGCCATGTGCAGATGGCTCTGGAACACCTCCATTGAAAGATTATTGCTTTTATCAACTCTTTTTTTCCAATGTTTCATTAGAGGTGGTGAAGGGGTCAATGTTGAGATCGTTTCAATCCTATAATAATCCACAAAGCCAAAAATTCAGATGAAGCTAAAGATGCTGAAAAGAACGAATTGCAAGTGCAAAATAATTTTTAAAAAATTAAAAAAAAAAAAAAAGGATGGGAAGCAAGAAGGAAAGAGTTAATTCCCCTTTTATACGGATTTCAATATGTACAGACAAAGAGATAACAGGGTGCTAATGTTCCAAGTCCTTGACTGTTTTGATTGGCTCGAACAGAAGAACCAAGTCAGTTATAGTTAGATCTTGTTCCTACATGTCCAGACAGCTCCATAAAAACGCAGGAATTTAAGGAGGGGTGAATCCTGCCAGCGTTTACCCAGCCATGTGAAACTGCTGAGTCCAGCACTGCTGCCTCGGTGAGGAAAAGCTTTCAAGACACTGTGCCAGTGTCAGAAAAATGAAGCCACAAGCACCAGAGGTTCATGTCCAAAAAGGAGACAGAGGAGTCCTTTTACTATGTTTGAATAAAGGGAGAGGCCATGGGGCATTCCCCTGGGGTCTCTCACATTTTGGAGGACGCAGCCTCCCTTTTTATCCCAATTTCCCAGCCCCAGTTCCCTCTCTCTTTCCCCATGGGCTGAGGTAGTTGAGAAGTGCAGGCTTCCTCTAACTCCTATTACCTAAGATTCCCCTCTAATGTATAACCCTCTCCTTTAATTTTTAATTCTTATGGAATTTATGGCTTTTCCCCATTGTTTCTTTCATCTTTCAATACCCAATTTCATTTATTGGGTATTTACAGCAACCCTGTAGTTTGTTTGTAAAGGCAAATCCCTGTTTTCTATTCATCAATCAGTGGAACCCTTCCCATTGTTTCTTTCATCTCTCAGCGCTGGTTTTATGTACCAGCAGACCCACAGCTTGTTTGTAAAGACAAATCCATCATTCCTCTCACCAGGCACGTCCCTTACACAGATTTGTCTGTGATCCTTGCTCAGCAGCCTTTCCAAAGTGTATCCGATTCCCAGGCCCTTTGGAAACCTCACCTGGCATTACTTCCATTTGTATTTACAAATGCTGTAAATTATAGGTGTCACATGGACTGAAGGGCTGTTATTTTTCATACTCTATGATCAGAAATAACGAGTCTGCTCGTGGGCCAGAAAGTATGATTTCCCATTTGGAAGAATTTAAAGAATTAATTGTTTGGCAGAACAAATGTACTTGTAAAATTAAGTGTCAGAACACATTTTGCCCTTTGATTCCCTCTAAAATTCTCAGATAAACCAACTTAACCCAGATACACAAATCACACACATCAGCTGTCTAGCAGGGAAAAAGGAATGCTACGCCTAAAGGAATAAATACTCTGGATTTTAAAGGAGATGAAACAACCTGAGTTGTCTGAAACAGTTTTTGATCCACAAACAATTTAAAAATATTTTAAACTTTTTTTTTCTTGGTTTTTTTTTTACAGGTTTCTCCATGGTTATTTAAAATTTTGTGCCTGGGATTCAGGGGGAGTTGGTCAAGAATCACACACATACATCCATTTCTAATCCAGGAATCCAGAAAATATCATGAAAACTTGTCAGAACCTGAATTCAGTAAGAATCATTCCTGCTCTCCACCACTGTGCTGAAAATCCCAGCAAAGCATGTAAGAAGGATTTATGTACATCCCTGTACGTATTTATGTATGCATTGAAAAGAAATAAAAATTTGGTTTAGATTGATTGATTAGCAATAGGTTGTTTCAAGCAAAATATTTTTTTGAGAAACTCTGAACCAAAAAGGCAGAAGAGGAACTGGGATTCACATAGATCAAGAACTCTGGCAGCCACATCACATTTTAGGAACACTAGATATTCCCAAGAGAAAGAGCAGCTTGTTTCTGGGATGTGTCACCCAGTTTACAGTTGCAGCAGATTTATCTATAAATATATGGAGAGGGACTTTTAACAAGAGCATGGAGCAATAGGACAAGGAAGAATGGGTTCAAACTAAAAGGGAGTAGTTTAGATGGGATATTGGGAAGAAATCCTTCCCTGTGAGGGTGGGCAGGCCCTGGCACAGGGTGCCCAGAGAAGCTGTGGCTGCCCCTGGATCCCTGGAAGTGTCCAAGGCCAGGCTGGATGGGGCTTGGAGCCACCTGGGCTAGTGGGAGGTGTCCCTGCTCATGGCAGGGGGGTGGAATTGGGTGATCTTTAAGGGCCTTTCCAACCAAAACCATTCCATAATTCTTTGATTCTGTGATATCTAGGAGTAGAGAAAGTTTCCAAACATGGCAGTGATAACAAAGGTTCTCCCAGGCTGTTTGTTTGCTGATGTATGTCTAACCTGGCTAATGCTGCAGGAGGTGACACGCTGCCTTTTGCTTTTACTTATGAAATAATTGCTTGATCTGTGTGGCTCCAATATGGACCCACCACAATGATGGCTGTATTTAGATACAGATCAGAGGGTTTTCTCACAGCTCACACTAATCAGCGTGGTTAATAAGGTAGTGACTGATGAATCAGGTGCTAATAGCACTTGCACAGTGATTGCAATTTGGTAATTTGGGATTTTATTTGCATAATCACCCAGTGCCAGCCCAGCTGCAATGACACTGATAGAACTTGCAGCAGCACCAGGAGACAGCTGATGGAGTTACTGCAGGAAAACATTTGCGTTGGCTAAAACGCCTTCCAGGCATGGGGCACGCTGAAAACTTCGGAGCACTGAGTCAAGACACATAAAAAAGTGAAGCACGTTCCTTTGAGGGCTTTCTGCTTTACCCCAGAGCTGGTCATGGGGGGCATTTTTAGTGCTGATGGAGATGTTGAGTTTGTAGCCTGCTGAAAGCAGAGTAGGGTGATGGAGAAAGTGGAGTCAAATAAAAATAAAAGATGATTCTCTGGGCTTCTGTCATGGCAATGAGGCTTTCAAGAACATGAGGAGTTAAAAAAACACTCCATAAGCATCCAGAAATCTCAGCAGCTCTTAGCTCTTAAAGCTGGATAGAGGGAGACAGGGAAAGGCAGAGGATGTGGAAAACAAACACAAAACATAATTCTGTGCTTGCTTTGGTGTAGCTGAAAACATGGGAGGTGGGAGAAGATGAGACCAACTTCTTGTTTGGCAGGTGAAGAACAAGGTGAGAAGAGTCAGTGTCTCTCTTACAATTGACTTCCTATTTTTGCATAATTTAGGTTGTTTTCTGTGGTAGGAAGGAAGAAAATGTTTTTGTACATGTAAAATAAGTTATAGTGGAGTTTTTTACAAAGAAGCTACAAGGTTTACTCAGAAAATACAATTGTGGGCAGTTAACAGCCTGAAAAATTCAAAAGAGCTGCAAAACCATATTTGATTGTGCAGCAAACAAAAGGATGGAGAATAAAAAGGGAGAACAAGCTGTTTCTTTTATTGCAGTCTGCCTTGCATTGTTGGGTCCCTTATAAGCTATAAATAAACTGCACATCTTTGTAGAGATCATTATGTGTAACTGAAAACCAAGAGAGATGGTAAAAATACACATAAGTAGAATTACAGCAACAGGAAAGGGACCTGTGGTGGTCAGGGCACAGATGGTCTGGAGCACTGGGACTGTGATTTATGAACCTGGCCCTCAGAAACTCTGAGGCTGTGCATGGCAGAAGTACCTGTGATGTGCCAACACGCTGAATTGTGTTCACAAATTCCTTTCAGGTCCCAAACTGGGCTCCATCAGAGTGGAAACTGAGGCACAGGTTGCTGCAAAGGCTTTTTCTCAGAATCAAATCATAGAATCACAGACTCATAACATCCTTAAGGCTGTAAAAACCTGAAGATCATCAAGACCAGCCTTCAACCCAGCACCACCACCTTTTCCTCCACTAAGCTGTATCCTCCAGTGGCATATCCACAACTTTTTCAGCAATTCCAGGGATGGTGACTCCATTAAATCTGTGACTGTTTCTTATATTGTCACCACACTTGCCAATTCCTCTGGCAAATTGAATGGAGTAGGAATATTATTAATAAAAACTAAATGGTGAAAATTAAATGTTAGATTTATTTAGCTTGTGGGTTTTTTTTTTCGAAGAATAACATTAGAAGAATAACATTTTTATTATATGTATTTATTTTATATTTTATTTTATTTTATTTATTGTATTAAGAATAACATAACAAGAATAACATTTAGAAGAATAACACTGCAGAAGACTTCTGGATCTACCAGAGCTGGTGGTTTCACCCAGCATCTGGCACCCTGAGAGCACTTGTGGCATCCTGCAGCTTCCAGAGAGGAATTTATTCCTGTGCTGATTGGTGGCTCTGGCACGGACCAACAGGAGAGATGTCAACACCACTAAACTATTAAACCTTACAAAAATTATATGATCTGGAGGCTGCAGCAGGTAGAAGGAAGTCACCAAGATTTCGTGCATCCCTCCTGCTTGCAAAGAACTTCTGTGGATCTGTTATTACTCCACGGGCACATAGTTTAATCTGGCAAACTGTAATCACACTAATATTAATTATACATAATGATTCAGTCGGGCAAAGTGAAACCTGGCCACAAGGGAGATATTAGAGGTGATGTACTTATTTTTGATGTGCATATTAATCTGCTAACTTTGAATCTAAGGAACATTGTTTGACTGGAAAAACACTCATTACTAAAATTAGGCTGAAAGTTATAAGGCAGAAGAGATGCTGAATGATCTCATGTGGCAACAGTGATTTACAAACATTCGTTATTAAAACCAGAAAGAGGTTGTGTTTCAATACTTTAATTATTCTGCAGGCAGTGTCTGATTCAGTTGTATTAATCTTCTGTTTGCTTGTTTTCTTGACCTGTGTGAGCGGCACAGGAATTTATTAGCATTTGTCATTTACACCCATTTATCAAGGATGTCAAGGTGATAGAGCAACTGAGGTAACAGTGCTGGGAGGGGAGGAGAGAATAATCAGTCTCCTTTAGCAGAGTGTACGTAAGCAAGTGACAGAACCAAAGCATTCCAAAGTTTTTCAATTGTGTTAAACTTGTCCAAAACGGCAGCATTTCTCAGACTTCAGTGTGACATCAATCCAATGACTCTCCTAGAACTGAAAACAGGTTTATGTTAATGAGAAATAAGCAAGATAAACCACGTATTTGCTGACTTAAGTTATGCAAATTTCCCCCAAAGACAAATAAGTTAAGGGTGTAATCCTAAATATTTTAGGAATCCTGGGGCAGCTGTGCTTGGTTTAGTCCAAAGGGATATAACATGCTCTTTATCTGAGCATCCTTTCCTGGGCAGATTTGAGATAACCCTCGTGGCTCTGCTCTCCAAGGAGAGAGCTGTGCCTAATCCACTGCGAAATCTGTGCCTTTTGCTAATAATCTAATAGGCTGAGCCAGCTCTGAAACTTGGAGTGCCATTAATATTTAACCATGGATTTATGGCTATTAACAGAAGATGAAAGAGTGCCATGTCACAGAGGCCATGGAGTCAGAGAGTGTCACTGTCCAGCAGAGAACAACTGAGGTCTTATCTGAGCACTTCAGGTCACCCAATCACTATGAAACAGCCAAATCCATGGGAGCAATTTGCAGAAAAAAACCCTGCCGTGTATATAATGACAGCCTCGAGAAGGGGCTGAAGATGCAGGAGGTATTAGGTCACAGATCACTTAGAGAGCCCAATGCCAACACTGAGATGCCTTCAGAAAAACCATAATTTATTTATCAGATTGTCAGAGAAAAACTGTATGAAAAAGGGCACATGGGCAATGCAAAGCAACAACAAGATGCCAGCCAGCATAATAGTTATAGCATTTTAATAAGACTCTTGCTCAAAAACTTGAAAGACTGTGAAAGTTAAAAAGATCTAAAGGGCTGCTGGCAAAAGCCACATGCCTGGAAGGTGGGTGCCTGACTTTTAACTCCCTCTGTGTCAGCCAGTTCTTCAAGCAACTCTTTAAAGGCCACAGTGGAAGGAATCCAGTGGAGTGTGCAGTGACCTGTTTATAGAATCACACAATGACAGAACGGTTTAGGTTGGATGGGAACATAAATATAATCTCATTCCAGCCCTCTGCCATGGGCAGGGACAACTTCCACCATCCCAGATTGCTCCAAACCCGTCCAGCCAGGCCTTGGACACTTCCAGGGATCCAGGCGCAGCCACAGCTTCTCTGGGCACCCTGTGCCAGGGCCTCACCACCCTCATGGAGAATAAATTCTTCCTGTTATCTAATCTAAACCCACTCTCCTTCAGTGTGAAGCCACTTAAAACACAGGTTGGAGATGCAGAACCTCTCATGAGCTCTTTTAGTAAATCCAGACTTAATTTAAAAATGAGAATTCTCTTTCCCTTTGTGGAGTAGAAGAGGGAGTCAGGACTCTTGCTGGGCTTCCAACTGGGAAGACACACAGAAGTCTCATATTCCCCACAAGGTGGGACTCATGGAAGAAATAGCATCAGTCAGGCTTGCTGTGCTCTGTTTTCAAGTTATCCTCTTGATGCTGATGATCCTGGCAACAATTTTCATTGGCGGTTGTGCAGATGAGATTTGAATAAATCAGGTTCACTTCCCTGAGGAGCTCCAGAGTAAATACTGGAACCAGTATCATGGAGCAGCTGAGCACCAGGACATGTTATCCACACTGTAATCCGTTTTGGAGAAGTTCACCTGTGTAGCACTTCCAGAAGAATCCAAAGCAGAATCAAACTGTCTGGGCTGCAAGACCTCTGAGCAGACCCCTGTGAGGTCAGTGACTGGTTGCATTAAAGAGCTGGGAGAATGGCAGTGTGCCACAAAGCACTGGGCTGTACTTAGCAGCTCTTTTCCTCTGGAAAATGAGGCTGATTATTCAGGTACACTGATAATCAATATCCTTGGATACCCCTGAAATAGTTTCAATCATCCAGTCCTGTGAAAGCTTTGTCCCTTGCATCAGCCATCCCAGTTTGTCATCACAACTGTCCCTCCAGCAGTTTAAACTTTCACAACAAACTGGGGAAATGGCCAGGCAACAAAAATGCCCCCAAAACAGAGCTACATATAAACTTGGGAAGTCATTATGTTAAATTTTGTTTAAGCAAAATCATAACAGTATTTTAGTATGTATTTGGGTAAATTCTGAAAGGAGTAAAGAAAGGGTAGATCCTGCGGGAAACCAATTTGAAATCTGTGTTTCATCATGCTAGAGAAAGCAGGTAGTGGTTAATGCAAGTCCATGCTGGGATTCTTACATATGATGGAGCTGACACTTCCAGGGGACAGCGCTTGCACCCCAGTTCAGTTTCAGCCTTTCCTGCTGGGCAAGAGCCTCCTCACTCCTAAAGGAGAAAAATAAGGAGGAAAAAACCCTCAGACAGGTCAAAGAGCTTAATTGCTTCAGGTCTTCATTATCCACTCCTTTGCAGGGAGGTGGCACCTGGAGATGGACATTCTCTCACCTGGGCCTAGGGGGCTGAGGAG
>VXBQ01019702.1:1732298-1800355 GCA_013400175.1 Phainopepla nitens | reverse complement strand
AGGAGGATGCTGAGCTGGCTGTGGTGACAAGGTCTGGAAGATGTGGTGGGATTTCAGACTCTGTGGCCCCAGAGGTCCCTTCCTTCCTGGAGTTCCTAAGAGACCATCCTGACCTTCTTCTCCCTTTTCTCCCCCATCACCTTCCACCTCCATCTCTGTCTACACAGTCAGAATTGCCCAAAATTCAGCCCATCCCAGGTCTGCTGTCACCTGGACATGCAGAAACGGGATCCACCAAGGATCTTGAGAGGCTGTGCTTCACCTTCTGCCTCCAGCACCTCTCTCTTTCAGTACAAAAGCAGAGAGAGATCGTTTTTCAATTATTTTTTTGTTTGGTTCTCTGCAAAATCTTGTGTTTGCTTTTCCAAAAGTCAGAATCATTCCCAACCCTAGTTTCAAATAAATATGTCTGATCGTGAGAAAAGTCACACCTTGGGAGTTTTCTCTGTGAAAAGCAGAAATTTAAGGAAGGACTCAGTAGGGAAAGCAGGACAAAAGATAGAAATGGCATTTATGTGTTTTTTAAAGCCACCAGTGACTCCTTTGCTCCTTCTTGCTGCCTCTGAGTAACAATCATCTGCAGAATGCCTTAAAGCAGCTTGCTTTAGTAATGCTGGTTTTTATTTTTTTATGTTGATCTGTTGTGGGTTCTCAAAACATTTTTTTTAAGTAAGTGAGGCAAGATTCCTTGCCTCATTTAACAGCTGGTGAATTGCCCCACTCATGTATTTTATGCCATTGTCAGAGCTGGAAATAGAACTGGGTCTCTTGTGCTCTGCTCAGCCCACTCTGCTCCACTGTCTGAGAAAGGAAAAAATATACTTTAATCCCCCAGAATGCTTTATAAATAAATTCTCCATAATGCATTGGCATAAAAACGATTATTTTCCATGCTGGAAAAGCCCTTCTGGCACTTGGAGGATAGCAATGCCATAGTCCCATGTAAAAAACCTTTACCCCTTGTAATCATCTCCACGTCCTGCCATGGCAGGGACTCATCCAGAAGAGCTGCAACCCTGGAGGTGGCAGCAGAATTTGGGCAGGGCAGCTTGAAAATGAGCTTATTTTTGTACATCTGCACAGAGCCTGTGGGAGACAGCCGCTCGCCCAAAGTGGTCACAGGGAATGAACATTTCACAGACCATAAAAATTGTGAGGGATCATTGCACATCTCCCCACGAGCTCCTCTGCAGCACAGGCTGAGGAGCAGTTTTTGGCACTGGGATGTTCTCTGCTCTTGGGCTGTGTGGCACGGCAGTCCAGTGGCCCAGTTTATTGTATTTTTAGCCTGCTGCTGACAGATATCTGAGGGGGGCTTTCCTGCAGATTTCACACTTGATAGTGCCTGACCAACTCAGGCCGTGCAGGAAGCAGCGAAGAAAATCAGCCTGAAATTTTGGCATGAAAGGTGGCTTTGCTTCATTTCAGAGAAAGGCTCAGGGGCAGTTAAAGCAGAGCATGAGGCACAGCCTACCTCCATCCTAAACACTCTTGGGCTTGCTTTAGAGCTCCAGTTGCCTCCCATTTAATCTGCCTCCAACTCCAGCCCTGTCAATGGTTATAAATAGCTCGAACAAAACGAGGCTTTCAACGCTTCCAGTTTTCTGTCAACAGCCTCTTCCAAACACAACAGGATTTTCTCCCAGCAGAGCCATTGGGTTTATTGGTGTTTGCATTATTCCTCCTCTCTTGGACACGAGGAGAAAATAAAGACAATATGTGGTTTTGCTTTGCTTTTTTGCCTCTCTTGCTTCAGTTGTCTCCAGAGGTAGAAATGAGATGTGTAAAATCCCCAGGACAAGTTCTACTCTCTGCCAGCACCTCATCAATCCTAAATAGCAAATCTTTCCTTTGTCATTTGCCTTTGTCATCTTGCCATGTCATGGGGCTGACCATGTTTTTACAGCAGAGGTTTTGGGGACAAAGCTGGAGTTAATTAATAAAAAACTCCTCGTTGAAGGGCCCATCACCAGCACAGGCTGCAGACAGCCAGGACTTGTTCCAGCCCCCAGGACATGGCTAATCCTTGTCTGTGCATCCCTGAACTGGTTCAGGAGTGCCATCCTGCAGAATGATTCCTATCTGATGTCCCCAAACAGCCCCAGGAGGGGCCTTCAGGCCTGGTTCACCATCCTGTACACCCTGGGTGTGATTTCACCCTGTGCTGGTGCTTTCCTAGACAGAACAGTTTCAAGGGATGCCATCTGCCAAGGATCATTCCCAAAAGGAAGTACTACAGAAAAGGCAGTCCTGTCTGGGGAGAAAAAAGGGTGTGAATGGAATGTGTGCCTTGCAGCTAGAAAACCACCTCTGAGACTTTTTATTCTTCGTATATGTATATGTCAAAAAGTAGAGCGTTAATGTGTGAAATCTTTGTTTATTCCTTGTTTACCACTGAGGCAGCAATTGGCTGGCAGTTTATTGGACCTCACGGCTCTCAGCTCATCCCTTGGCATCTCCAAGCTGGGATGTGCAGGCCAGGGCACAGCAAAGGTAAAAAGGCCTCACAACTCAGTTCTGGAAAAGGGCAGGCCATCCACTGGGGCAGTTACAGCTGCACTTACTGATTTAAGAGTATTGGCTTATTCTGCAATAAATTCACAGTTTTGCTTCTGCACCTCAGTTCACCCAGAAGCAAAACAGAACTGATCCCCAGGGTGCAAGTACTGTGCATATAGACCAGAGTTGTTCTGCTTTGGGAGATCTCCAAAATGGTATTATTGATTTTCTGCATCGTGTAGCAAATGTTTAGCACAGCTCTGGAGTGTTTGAAGTCCTTTCATGCTTGGAGGAAAGTGTGGCTGCAGGAGTCCCATCCGCAGCAGAACAGAAAGGGCTTGAAAACCATTCACAAAAAAAAAAAAAAAAAGTGCCAGTTTTGGAAATGAAACCTTTTATTTTATCTCCTTGTGTTTTAAATTTGCCAGACAAGTGGGAGAGAAGTGCTGAGAGAGACAGCAGCATGAATAACAAGGCAAAGATAAAAGCCACACTCTTTGCCCACTTGTGCTTTAATTTTCCTTAGCCTTTAGCTCACATTACACTGTCTGCAGCATTTTGCCATTCTGAGCTGAAAAGAATCAGCAGAAAATAAAATCTCTTTTTTACCTTTAGAAGCCATACTGGTCATGGGGTTGGAGAGCATCTTGCTCAGAGGGACGAGGGACACAAAGAGAGAGCCCAGATATTGTCCATGTCTTTTGAGTGGAGAATATCTGAAGTGAAACAAGCTACAGACTCCTCCATTCTCATCACAGAGGCACTGGGGATCATTCTCAACCAGTATTTTAATAAAAATTTTATCTTAAAAGTGCCATAATATATTTCAGGCTTTACCCTGCTTGTCAAATTTGGTTAATGCTTTAAAAAGGGCTAAAGTTCCTTAAGGGCTGACACGGGAAGGCAGATAACACCCACAGCATGACTGTACAGCCTGATTTCCTGAGGAAAAGAGGCTTAAAAGGAAGAGACCTGCTCAGAGTGCTTCATTCCTCAGTTTCCTTACTCCACAGGGCTGCAGTAAGTTTTATATTTTCTAGAGCAGTGAACAGAAACTCCCATGTCGCTGCAAACCGATACTATTAAAATTTACTGGATTTTATTTGTTCATTTGGCAGTGGTATCCTCATTGGAGCTATTCTGCTTCATATGTCTGTGAGATGTTTTTATAATTACTGAACATCTGGCCTGCCACTGGTCTGGGGACTTCACAGAGCCCTGAAAAAGTTTTACCACAGTGTCTGAGGCTCCAAAAAAACCGCTTCAAACATGTCATTCTTCTAGCTTTCAGTGTTGTTTGTGAGAATTTGTTTAAGGCTCTGGTCCTTATAATTTGTAGAGTCATCACAGCGAGTGGATGGATCACTGGTGTGATGAGGTCAGTTCTAGCTGAGACCTGCTCGTGTCCTTCTTTCCCTTTCCTCTGCACAAAGTCCCTCACTCCCTGCATGCTGTCAGACATGTGGGAACCTTCAATTCCCTCCAAATATGAACAGTTAATCACTATTAGTGGTGCTTTAGAAATGGTGAGAAACAGACGCCAGGCCAGGGGGAACAGCTCCACACAGACATGGACTTTGGAATAGATTTTGGGAAGAAAGTCTTCCCTGTGAGGGTGGTGAGACCCTGGCACTGTTCACCAAGACAAGCTGTGGCTGCTGATGCATTGAAAGCACATCAAAAATTGTGTTTCCATGCTGTTAAATGTGATGAGGTGAACCTACTCGCCTTCGGAGCAGTTTCCAAAATAGAAACTGCATTCATACAAAGGTGAATATTAGTCCTGCTGGAGGTTGTAATAGAGGTAACGTGGGAAGGAGAACTCTTGGAAAAGCAAACTGGCTTTGTGCTGCTGAAACTCTTCTTACCTGGATGGGGAGAACAATCCTCTCATCATGTTCAGAGCTGGCTGAGGGACCAGAAAGCAGGAGTGGGGAGAGGAAAGAACCTGGCCTTCAGAAGAGAGAGAAATTGAAGATGGTGTTTATTCCAAGCCATTTTGGGAAAGATGGATAGAAAAGCTGAGGTGTCACTACCAAATACTGATGATCCTCTGAATGCAGGAATGACAGGGCCAGGCAGGCTGGGAAGTGGAAGTAGACAGGAAATCTGTCCATCTGTCCAGCTGGGATGACTGACCCAGTGCTGGGAATTCCCACATGCCCCAGCCCATGGGCTGAACACTTTACAGTTAGAAAGATTTGCTTTATTTGTAACCAAAATCTGCTTTCTGGCACAGGAAATTAATTAATTTCTGCCCTGCCCCAAAAGGCATTTCTTAGACACAAAGAAATTGTCTTTTTACATCTAGTTTTGTTTCAATTTTTTTTTTTTTGGCGGTGCAGACCATTATATCCTCCCTTCAATCTTATTTTTAGGTTAAAAAAGCTTTCTTTTCTTTCTCAGCAATTCATTAAAGTCACTTTTTAACACACTTGCCATTCTTGCTGAACCCTGGGGTTCCTCCAATTCATTTCTGACTTGAAGAGAAGTCTCCTGGCTGGATGTGAGATTTCAGATAAAACTTCAACCATTTCTAAGAAATGAGAATTAATTTCTTTTCATATCCAACTGAAAGAATTTTTTAGAAGTCCAAGAAGGGGTTTTTATTCTTTCATTTTTTTGGCAACAGTGTGTAAAGAAATGGAAAGGAGACACAGAAAAGAAGAATTCTTTTCACAAGTCATCCTGTCACCTGTGGCACCTCTCACTGCAAGATGCTGTGGATGCCCAATATTTACACAGCTTCAGAAAGAAAGGGAATAGAATTATGGAAGGAAAAAATTAACTGGAGAAATGTTCTCTCAGGGTTACCCAAGTGTGACCCTTGTCAGGCCTGAGGAAGGTGCATCCTCGTACGCTTGACCCATTCTCAGTCAGGTCCCTTCCTCCACTGGCTGAGAAATTGTAATTCCATGTTTAGGAGGTAAATTTATTGGTCCATCAGGGATGGTCCCCTTCTTGAGGGATGTTATCTCGATGCAGAAGAACTCCAGGTATTCTTGTGGTTTATTTGGACTATTTTCAGGGTAATGAAGCTGAGCAGGGAAGAGGGGCAGAATAAAAAGCAGGATATATGTCCTGTACCACAGAGTGTCTGCTGCTCTCTGCCCTGTGCCTGCAGCCCAGCTTCTTTTTAATTTAGGAATTCTCTTGCACAGAGGTGAGCAGTGACTATTAGTCCTCAAAAATCTACCCACCTCAAGAATTCAGGTGGTGATGAATAGTCTCTCATTCTAGCTGCTTACAGAGGAGCTGGGTGAGGCAGCATCCTCCACTGCTTGCCAGAAAGGCTCAGCTGCTTGGATTTCTCAGTCCAGCATGTGCAGTGTTGTTCTTCTCACTAATTTCTCACTTTTCTTTCCCCAGGTGCTTAAAGGGGCTCAAAGAGGGCTGGGAGGGGAGTTTTGAAAAACACATGGAGTGATAGGACAAGGGGGAATGGCTCAAGCTGGGAGAGGGAAGATTCAGTTTAAGGAAAGAAATTCCCCCCTGTGAGGGTGTGAGGCCCTGGCACAGGGTGCCCAGAGAAACTGTTGCTGCCCCTGGATCCCTGGAAGTGTCCAAGGCCAGGCTGGACAGGGCTTGGAGCAGCCTGGGATGGTGGAAGGTGTCCCTGCAGGGAGGGACTGGATGATCTTCCAGGTCCCTTCCAACTCAAACCATTCCATGATTCCTTTAAGGTGGTTCCTCATCGGAGGTCTCTGCTTCCCATGAGGAGCTGTGGCACAGGCAGAGGGCAACAAGCAGCAGCATTTTCCCCATTTTGAGTTTGCAATGTGCATTTTTTTTCCACACAGCCTCACACCCCAGCTCTGCTGGGTTGTGGTCTCTCCTTTGCAGCTCAAAAAAAAAAAAAATTGAAAAAGTGGTTCCTGTCTGCCTTTTAGAATTGGGAATTATTTTAATACCTTACAGACACTGCAACTTTACATTGAGTGGCCACAACTTATGGCAGGTGGCACTGGAGGGAAATTCACTGTTCCAGCCACAGAAATAACTGATGCAGAGGGAGCAAGCAAAGCACTTCTTCATGAAAGGAGATGACATTTTAGTTACAAGGCAAAGATGAAATAGTAATGGGGAGAGCAAGCAGCAAACACACATCTGATAGCAGGTAGCCCGTGAAAATCACCACAGGCTATAAATGACAGTGAAAATCTCTCAACAGAAACTGGAATCTGAGTCCCAGACCTGTCATTTCTCCTGGGGATCTTTCACACCACCTAGGGAAAAGTGAAGTGCTTGGTGTTTCTCACAAAAGGTGGCAGTGGGTAGAAGCCTGAGCTTTTACCCTTGATGGCAATAGATACAAGAGTGCAGCTACTCCACAGGGGTTGTGGTGCTGCAGGAGGAAGAAATGCACCATCCCCTGCAATATTCTGGTTAAGTGAAGGTGTTAGAATTAACAGTTCAGCTGGGAGGTTATGCTGATTTAGGTAATTCTCTTTTGTAAGTTCTAATTTTTGTAAGTTCCAATTTCTGTTAAGTTCTCAACATTTTTCTTGGTTCGTAGGCACCTCAGAACTTTCTGCTGAGTAGCAGATCCCCAAATAGCAAACTTCACCTCGCTGACAATAGTTTTGATTTCTTAATTACTTTTCACGGGCTGTGAGGCAGTCCAAGGACCACGTTTCCCTCTGGGATTTGTAGACAACAGCCTGAAGGCAGCTGATAAGTTTATTAAAGATTCTGCTGTTACTTTGAAGCCCTGGAGGCTCTATTAATATCCCAACGACACCGCGTATGTGCTCAGGGGAGGAAATTGTCCCCCTCCCATCATCTACTCCTGAATAAATCCAGCGGGACTCTGGTGCTGCTCGTGTCCCTGTGGAGGATGGGGCACTGCAGCAGGAGCATCAGTTCATATTGGTGCAGCTGGGCAGTTTTGGGATTGCACAGCTCTTCAGCCTCATCAGCCTGGCTGGTGGTGGAGCAAGAGTGTGATTGTTTACCCCAAGCATACAGCAAATTTTGCAGTGTTTAATCCTGACAGGCAACATCACATCTGCCTTAACCTCCAGCTAACAGCAGAGAAAGGACTTCCTCTGCTGATTCTTGAACCAAATCCAGTCATTTGTTTTCTTAAATAAGTACTTTCAACCACGTCACTCCGGTAGGATCACAAGACTCCAGGGATGAAGAGGATATTTGCCACAAAACTCACCTTTAATTCTATTAAAAAAAGGCCAAACCTTAGTTCTCACTTAAAAGGTCTCATTCTTACTCCAGACCCTAATTATGCATCTTCAGAGAGTTAATGGGTAGGGTAGGTGTCTTCTCTCTGCTAATGTAAGAACACATTCAGCGCTCTCGTTTTGATCTCCATTTAGATTAAGGAGCACTTTCATATCCAGGGGGTGAATTGTTCACTCCCTGCAATGAAGTGAATAATTTGCTCTATTGCAGAGGAACTCTCTTCTCTCAGGAGCACCTGATCCTGGCTTTTTATCTTCAACATTTGGCTTATGGCATGAACCAGCACAGGCCAGGGAGGGTCCAAGTAACAGGGAGCACAGATGGAGGAAGAAAGGGAAAGAATGTCCCTGGCTCTGCTCTCTGTGTTGGATTCCCCAGTGCTTTGCACCTGGAGCAAATCCCAATCCTGTTTGCACCACTGCAAACCAGGTGCATTTGTGCAGAGATGTTACTCTGCCCTTTTATGAAGGAGAAGCTGGTCCAGTAAGGGATGCAGCAGCATCCCTACCTCTCTGGCACAAGCATAACCAAGAGGGAGATAAAAAACCAGGAGAGAGATAAAAAACCAAGCATGGTGATCCTGGCTGTTCAGGATTTCAGGACCAACATCTCTTTGGGGAAGATCTTCCTAGTAATGGCAAAAAAAAATATGTGTACTTGTGGATTTCTACCCCAATAAGTTTGATAACAGAATTTAATAAATGAAGAGAACAGGGGTTATGGTTGAAAGGAGGTCAGATTAGCAAGCCCTAAACAAAGAATCTTATTTCCGTAGGCTGCATCTCGTGTGAGAGATAACATCTTTCCTCAGGCTCAGCTTTTACTGGATGGTTTAATGAGAAAGAAGTTTTCAGGACCTGGAAAAAGGACTATTGGCCACAAACGTGGGGGGTTTGCGTGTTTCTTTTTTAGCTGACCTAAAAAAAACCAAGCACAAACCTTATATTTTCTATGCCCTGTGGCCACTGCCTGCACTCCAGCCGTCACTTTGGCAAATTTACCACCATCCTATGGTGGAGCCCCAAGCAGTGCCCAGCAGTGAGAATCTCCCAGCTTGGGCTTTATAAGCAGGTGAGAGAAGGAAAACAACTTCCCATCCTTGTGCTGGTTCAGACTGTGCTCGTTAGGAAGACTTTTGCCCAAGAAGCAGGATGCTGTCTCTTTCTCTCATCCATTCCCCCCTGTGCAGGTTGAAAGCACAAGCCTTTGTCTAACATGGAAATGGATTCAGGAAAATGTGTCGCTGAGAGCAATTTTGCAGTGCTGGGGGGGAATGTCAGTAAGAGATCAGCTCTTTTCTCTCTGTATATTCTATTATTCAGCATCACAGGCTTGATTTTTGTAAAGCTCTCAGCCAAACGCTCACCTGCTCGTCACCGACCATCAAAGCAAGGTTTTCAGAAGAGTTCATCTGCTATTTAGAGTCTGAAACAAATTTTAGAAAAAAAAAACCCACTTTGCCTCCCTACTTCTAAGCCAAATCCTCTGTAAGCCAGCATTAGTGCTGAGTGGGAGGCAAGGTGAGCTGGAGAGATTTTTGGAAGCCAAGGTGGGCATATTTTTGGTTGCATACCGGGAAATGTGCAGGGATGGTTTTCCATGAGGTGCCTCAGCCACTCCCTTGCGGGTGGAGTGGCAGAATTTCTATTCCATCACCCCTCTTCTTTTTCCTCCAGGAATTACCACATCCCTGCATGTTTGGGGGGACAGATGTGGGGAGAGGTGGGTTTTACTCAGGGTGAGATTATCCCAGGTAGTGTAGGAGTTCTGAGGACTCCATGACCCAAAACCTCCCTCTGTCACCTCAGAATAAATTGCCACTTGAAAGTTTTCCAACTGAAAAGGAAAACCAGTCCGTTACACACAAGGCAGGAGCACACAGTGCTTGCTTTTCAAGGGAGTTGAAACAGTAGAAAGCACTGCTGGGGCATTGATAAACCCACATGAGTTTACACTCAACAGGTCCCAAAACATACAACAGCATCATTAATGGGTAAAAAATAGAAGCCAAAACCCCACCAAGCCCCAAATCTTACTGCAATTACAGGCAGAACAGTGAACCACTTCAAAACTCCTTTGTCCACACAGTGTCCTCCCACGGGCTGAGGGGGAAATGCACAATTTCTTGTATATTTTCCAAGAAATATGTAGCAATTCTCAGAATCAGGACAGGGTTATGCTTTCTGGGGTCTTTTTTTTTTTTTTTTCTGTACCTAGGATGAAATATTACCAGGGGTAACCTTCCCCCTTACATCTGCTGGTCTTTAATACACACAGGAATGTCAACAGACTGGTCAAAGAAATCCCTAATTGTGCTTGGTGATCTGAATTTGGCATGGATCCTTTGAAGTCTGAGCATTAAACTTCAAGGCAATTTTGTCATTCAAAGGGAAGTTCTTGTGCATGGGCTGAAATTGTTGTGGTTTTCCTTGCTCTGGCACCACTGTGTTTTCTCTCATGCAAAATAAAAATGAGGAGTATCATCCTGAGTTTGTTTTGGGGATGATGCAGACTTTGAACTGTTCTGTATTGGAACACTTTGGTTTACACATTAGTGAATAATTTTTGTGTGGTGGCTTCAATACCTTTCTGTGTCCACAGAAACCTGTTCCAGGTCCTCCCTGGAGCCATTATTCAGGTTCATCTCATTGCAATTCCTTGGTTTTCTGGCCTCACCATCAAACTACATCTCCTGTGATATACCCTTTGAAGTCACAGGGCAAAATTTCTTTTGGAAGAGCTGGGCAGAGAGACAGAGGGAAAAGTTTTTGTTTTGGAAAGCAAAGGGCCACCAGAGATCATTGACTACGGAGAAAAATATTCATAAGAGGTGTTCAAATGCAAGACTTGAGTGCCTTTGCCAGATGTTCAAAAATAAAATAAAAAGTTATTTCATTTTAAAACTTGTCAGGCTTTCCTACATGGGATATTCTGTGTGTGATTATTGGGAGCTGGTTCAGCCTAGAGCTAAAATCAAGCTGGCATTTGCCCAACGGTGCATCTTATCACAAATCCATGTCACTCCTGTCTGCTGAAAGGCATTTTCCATTTACAGCTTCCCTTTCCCTGAGCCAGAGGGGTTCCTGTTGCAATCCTGCCCTAAAAATGGGGGCTGCAGTGATCCCTGCTCATCTGAGTGCATTCCTGATAAAGGCAGCTGACATTCTTTGTGCAAAAGCACCCTTTGCCACCTCTTGCTTTGGTTTTCATTTGAAGTGCTTCCCTGGCCACCTCTTCCATTTGTGCTGCTGCTTATGTCCCAGAACTTCATAAATTAAATGTTTTATGTATTCCTCGTAAGGGTGGGTCCGGTTTGGTTTTCAACAGAGAAAAGAAAAAGCACAAACAACTTACTAATTAAATCCTGAAGCCATCTGGATTTAAAGGCAAGGGCCAGACTAACTTTAATACCTGCAGTGCTGTCCCGTGGGGACAAGGAACAGCTCCGATTTCCCCTCCACCCTTCCGAGGCCAGTCTGAAAACTCGCTCTGAATCCTGGGGACGTGGAAGATGAGGGAGGATGAGAGGAACAGCCTTCCCACACAGCCAATCCTCTGCTCAGCCACACTCACTCTGCCATCCAGTACAGCTCCAGGGTGCTGTGGTGGGAGGTAATTAGCAGGGGTGATTAGCAGAGGTAATTAGCAGAGCTAATCCTCTGGCCAGGGTGGCCAGGCTGCACAAACTGTCATCCCCAGCAAGGGAGTGGGAAGGATGGCTCCAAAGCCTCATCAATCCATGCAGATTCCCAGAGAGAACACTCAAGGCTGAAGGGATGATGTGAAGTTTTAATCTATGCTGTACAAGCTGGACAGGTTTGGAGTTTTTTGGTGGCTTCATGGAGAGGAATGGGGATTATTCCACCCAAACCATTCTGTGATGAACTGTCCACAACATCATTTGCTTCTGACAAAAATGACCGCAAAAAAACCCAGCCCAAAAGCAGTATTTTCTGCTTTGGTTTATGAATTAGCTGCCTTAGAAATACTGAAATACTTTTTCCTTTGATTTTAAGTATCAATTTTATTTTCACCAACATTTTGTATCCGTGCCAGCACAGCACATATATTCTCCCTAGCACAGTTTTATTGCATTGTTATTTTATTTACTTCCTTCCTTGTGGGGTGTATTGATAAGTAAACCTCTTCTTTCTTAGTGCAGATGCCTGATCTCTTTGATGGATGTTTCTTTAACTCTCTTTGTTTGCAAACAGTGCCTGGGCTTCAAAAAGTATGACCAACCAAGCCAATGAAACTGCAAAGAGCCTCACACCATTGTCAGTCCCACATCCCAATACAGGGAGTTGTCATTAGTTTGTTTTCAGTTGTGGTTTCTTGTTTTTTTTTGTAAGCTCAGTTTTTCAGGACCTGCAGGTTGAGAAGATGTAAGTGCATGGTGGAGATAAACAAGTGATGACAACGTGAAAATGCTGCCACTTGGGAATGAATGTGGGTATGTGTGGAGATAATCAGGAATCACTTTTAATCACACTCTATCTAATTTTGTGCTAATTTTCAAATTTATACAAGTCATTAGTTATTGAGGAACCAGGTGGATCCTGTCTGTGTTGGTTTCCTGTTCCTCTCTTTGACCTGTGTTAAATCTTCTCTGTGTGGTCTGTGCTAAATTCTCTTGGTCATTTTACAGATTGTGCATTTTATTGAAGTTTTGCTGCTTCTTTTGTTTCCTGTCAGCAGTGAATTCCAAAGTGCTTGATCTTCACCAGAAAATAAAAACCATGGAAAAGTAGGGCTGAAAACCTGCTGGTTTTGGTCAGAAAGCATCCCAGATCCTGGGAGTGGGATTCCTGGTTCTCTAATTACTGTAGTTACTGGTTTAGTAATCCCTAATTACTGGTTGTGTCCTGGACTGGGCTCTGGGTTGGAGAGCCACTGTTTTAACACCAATGGATCAATTTCTGGTGTTATAACAGCAGTTCTGCTAAAACAAAAAAGGACTTTCAGGGCCACAGAACATCCCTGGAACAACTCTGAGCAAGTGATGGTCTCTTTCTTCCATGCAGCCCTGAGGACACCCACGTTTGTGGAGATCCTTCAGCCTCTGGCATGCAGAAATGAGCTGGCAGAAGGGTCTTTTGGCAACCACTTTTGGTTGCCAGAGAACAACCTGTTCCCCGAGCACTGACGAGGCAGGACAGGTATTCCTACATGGAGTTTGATTTCTCCACGTGTGATAGACCGTGAGGGAGCATGCCTTTGATTTTTTTCAGCCCTGATTGCACGGAGGAGGCTGCTTAAGGAGCAATTTCCTATTCAAAGTGGGAAGCAGGATGGAATCTGGCCATTTAGGCTTTTCTTCTACGAGGGAAAAAAAGGTGCAATTTTGAGCACATTAAGCAGCATCACTGAATTACAGAGCAGGGAGTTATAAAAAAAGGATGTGGAAAAGTTCTCCCTGCCTGTTTGCCTGTTTAGGTGGGCAGGTCTGGCTGTTCACAGACTCGTGGAGCAGTAAAAGGTTAACACTTGGTTTATTTTTGCACCATGGGCATGCAAGGCAAGGTTTTGTGGTTTTCTGGTCCTTTTCTATGGAAGTCTGGAGTTCCAGCAGATGTCACAGGATCCCAGGATGAGCAGCAGGGGAAGCAGATCCTGCAGAGGATGAGGAACAAGGAGTAAAGGCCTCTTTGCCTCCATGAATCAGAAGAGAAAGAGTGAGAACATGGAGCACTTGGGAAGCCAAGAGAAGTAAAAAAGGTGATTACACAGAAGTTGTCCACACTTTGGGAATGATAACAGCCAAAAGTCTCAGCAAAGGCCAATATGAACATGGTGAGGGAACAGGATGATGAAAGGGAATGAGAAAGTCCAAAGGAAGGCAAAGCTCAGAGGTTTTATTGATCACAGGGAAGAAAAGTCAATTATATCCATCCCAGAGACGTGGAAGGACTCCCACAGGGAACTGAAAATGGAAAAGTACCACGAACCCAAACCTGATTTGTGTGGGGAGATTTGGCAGGACATGGGACTTTCATGTGGTGCTGCTTGTATTGCCCTGCTGTGCTCTGCAGTATCAAAACCCTGAGATATCCAGAGGCGAAGGAGAAAAAATAATTGCCAGTGCCTCACCATTGCTGGTGTGGGCTGGGAAAGCAGAGGATTAGGGAAACCATCGATGCTTGATTGGTGACTGAGTTTGTAACTGAAACTTCAATGTACAAGCCAGTTTATTGACTAAAAGAGCTGGCTTTTTAAAAGTTTCATAGAGAAACTCAGAAAGTCTTGCATAAACCTAGTGTTGCATCTCCACTACTAAACCAAACAGAGCCAGAAAACATGATATTATTGATCAAACAGTCTAATTTTTAATGTTTCCCCATACATCTTCAGTCTATAGAAGACTAAGAGTCTTCCATATAATACCAGGGAAAGCATGAACCTAAACTCTTTTGGGGCAGGAGGCTCTCAGGCTAGTTTGGCTCTATTTTTTATTATAAAAGGTGAAATATCAAGGTCTGTGTAAATGTCTCATGGCTACTTGGCTACTCTGGTGTGATGCTGCTGGAAGCTGCTGTGTGAAATCTAAAACACACAGTCAGAAGAGACTGATTATCCCAGGAAGTTGCTGACCTGCAGCAGGAGGAGCTGCTCTTGTCCTGGAGGCTTGGAATTCCTTTCCTTCCTTTCCTTCCTTTCCTTCCTTTCCTTCCTTTCCTTCCTTTCCTTCCTTTCCTTCCTTTCCTTCCTTTCCTTCCTTTCCTTCCTTCCCTCCTTCCCTCCTTCCTTCCCTCCTTCCTTCCCTCCCTCCTTCCTTCCCTCCCCTTCAGAGATTACAATTGAAACCCTGTAGTTCTAAAAAGAGGTACAAAAAATAAGAACAAAAAGCTCCATCCCAGCCTATCGAGGTTGGGAGACCCTGTTTTCCTAAGCTAAAAAATGCCCAAGGATGGTGTGGCTGAGAATCTTCCAAGAGTTGCCCTTAGGACATTCCTCACACCCTGCCATGCAGATTTCTGGTTGTATTTAGATGACACACAAAATCAAAATACAAAGTTGTCACTTTAACAGTGTCTGACCATTTCATATTCCTTCTTAAAAGGAGGAAATTCCTTCAAGTGGAATGTTCAGCAAGAGCACCCAAAATAGGACCTTTTAATTCCCTGTCCAGCCTTGGCTTTGAGCTTCGGGCTCCTCCCAAGCATATTTCATGTGAGGCTCCAGACAGTCTCACTCCAGTAACTGGACACTTGATGGCTTGGCTGGGCAGCCTATCCCAGGCTTGTTTGGCAAGACAACAGGTGGAGAGACAGGCCAAGGGCTGCACTCCAGGGTCCCTTCCAAAATCCTCAGGGAGCTGATCCCTCAGCCAGCGAGCGGCCCGGTGACATTAATGACTTGTGTTATATGAAATGAAATGAAAACCGGTTTTGTTTAGGCAGTGGTTTCAAGGGATGAGATCATGGGGTGGCTGAACACACCAAGTGTGACTCAGCAGGGTCTCACAGAGCAATGGCCATGGAGCTGAGCTCCCAGCTCACATCTGCTGGAACAAATCCTCATGCCAGGGCCAGCTCGCTGGGCACAACTGTTCCCTAACCCTGTTTATGAAGCCATCTTTGTTGAATGCAATTTTTGCCAGTCTCCTCAGAGGGTTGGGTAAATTATTCTTGCAATTTCTTCTGCCTGAAGCCATGGGAAAAATTCTCCTGGAGGGATGGGAGCACCAGGCACAGGAAAGAACTGCAGAAGAGTTGAAGAGCTACAAAATCTGAGGAAAGGACAGAAGTGGAGAACTTCTGCAGAAGAAAGCTCAGGGAATCATGGAATATCCTGAACTGGGAGGGACCCACAAGGATCATCAAAGCCAGCAGGTGGCCCTGCACAGACACCCCAACAACCCCACCCTGGGCATCCCTGGCAGCGCTGTCCAAACCCTCCTGGAGCTCTGGCAGCCTCGGGGCTGTGCCCATTCCCTGGGGAGCCTGGGCAGTGCCAGCACCCTCTGGGGGAAGAAACTTTTCCTAATCCAACCTAAACCTCCCCTGACACTGTATTGTTGCAGTTTGGGGTGCTACAACATAAGGAAGATTTGTAGCACCTGAAAACATGCACAGACCTGAATAATTTCCCAGGAGAAGGGGAGGAATGAACGTGGCACTGAGGGAAATCTGTATCTGCCTGCAGCTGATCTCTCTGTAGGAGCTACAGAAGTCATCCCACCTTTGTGGGCGATGGGAGAGGAGAGCTGTGCCTTTACAAGGATCTTACAGACCCTTAGAAGAAGCCCTTAGCCACGTATTCCAGCCTTGATTTCCTGGATGTCAGGATTGCCTGTTGGATTACAGAGATGACAGATGACACTGACAGGTGATTCTTTGCATGGGAGCTTACAAGGAAGAGATGGCTCAGTGTAAATGTATTGAAATGTGTCCTAGGACTCCCTGTGAGCAGAGAAAAGCAAGGTGTTGATTGAACGAGGATGTGGGAGTAAAAGAGGGTTATTCAGGAGGGACACAACAGGCTGCAGCCACTTTGGGTGGCAGGAGTGAGTTGTCTGACACAAATCAGGTGCAGGAGTGCAGCCAGGCCCTTTTGTCTTCTGAAGGACAATATTTTATCTTCTTTATCAGACTAGGAGCAGGCTTTCCTTGCCTCCACAGATACCAGGGCCCCAGTCTCTAGTGGGATTTCAGAGCACTGCTGCACCCTGTAAACAAACTCCATCTCTTATCATGAAAGAAGGCACCTTTTGGAAATTTCCACCTCTTGTTGTCTCTGTTGCTCCTTTCTTTATATTTTGTCTCCAGTGAGCGATCAGAGCATCCTGACAGCATTTGAGATGTGAGCTAAAAAAAAAAAAAAAAAGTGCCTTGGGATTTCAATCTTCCTTGGGACATTTGCTTGCAAACATCTGCCTGTTTGTGCAATCTGGCTTCTTGCAGCAGCAAACTCCTTCAGAAGCATTTTGATGAAGCCTGGGACAAGCTTGACTCTGGCAGTGGTGCTGTGCCTGTCCCCGGAGCAGGGGGAGGGATGGGAAAGGGGGATGGCTCTGGCAGTTGCAGGGAAGTGGCTCTGACCTTCCTGTCATTTCAGGGGAGGATATTAGCAGAGGGTTTCCCTTGGGTTTCATCCACACCCTCCCTGCTCCCTGTACTGACAACAGCAAAAACAACAGCCCCCGTAAATCAGAAAACTCACGGCTGCATCCTCCAAGGGGACAAGGCAGTGAAATCACTTTGCAGGTGGTTGTGGGCAGAAAATCAGAGATTCATGGAATCATGGAATGGTTTGGGCTGGAAGGGACCTCAAAGCCCATCTCATTCCACTCCCTGCCATGGCAGGGACACCTTCCACTAGCCCAGGGTGCTCCAAACCCCATCCAGCCTGGCCTGGGACACTTCCAGGGGTCCAGGAGCAGCCACAGCCTCTCTGGGCAGCCTTTGCCAGAGCCTCACAACCCTTACAGGGAAGAATTTCTTCCCAAAATCTCATCTAAATCTAATCTCTTTCAGTTTGAGGGCAGCTGCAGCACAGCCTGCCTAGCCAAGAGCAGGGCTGCCTCCTTTTGCCACTGCAGCTCAACTCACCTTCAGCAGACTTCCTTAGTGCCTTCAACCACTCACTGCTGAAGCTTCCCTGAGCTGCACAGAATCATTATTCTCATTTTCCATTATTTCATTTTCTATTATTCCTGTTTCACAGATAAGGCACCAAGGTTACAGGAGGTGCTACTCTCCCTTAACTTTTAAAAATCTAAATTGAGATGTCTCACACTAAGCCCATTGCTGTGACCTTTCATTAGAAGGAAAAGGGAGAAGCTGATGCCTCCAGGGTAGAATTCTCCTGATACACTGATGAAAACCCAGTTTAGGAGGAGATGCATCAGCCTCTATTGTGTCTGGATAGGTTTTCATGGATGCTAAAGCAATCCAAGGGTGACTAACTCACATATTCTCACCAGACTCACCTTCTGAGTCTGGAACAGACCTAAGTAACCCCAGTCCCACATCCTTATTTTCCAGGATTACTCAGCTTTGTCTCAGCACTCAGCAGCGTGTTGAAGATTCGAGACAGGCATTTAGGCTCTGCTCCCAGCTGACTCAAGCCCAGGGCTGTCATTTATCTCATTAAAAGAAACTGAATTGAATGCTGAGTGCTGGGGATATGGAGAACAAGGATTTGTGTGGTCTCCAGTGTTGTGTCAAACTGCTACAGACAACCTATTCCAAGAGAAATTCCTGTCACCACAGGCTGAGCAGCTCTGCTTTCTGTCAGTGCAGCCCTGCTTTGGTGCTGATCTCTGCTGGGGTTATCCTGCTTTCCTTTGTGATCTTACACAGCCTCCCATGGCAAATTAAAACCTAGGAACTGGTGGCTTTGACCAAATACTCACTTGGCTCACTACAGGGAAGCATGGATTTACTCACTGTGGAAGGAGAGAGGGGGAATGTTTATCTTTTAATGTTTTCTGCCTTCTGCTTGGTGAGAAGCTCTTCCTCCTCCCCCCAGGACAGAGCTGTACCTGTTCCAGGATCCCCTGATGGCTGCATCTTACAAGGGCATGAAAAGGCTCCTGAAAAAGCCCCAGCCAGGCAGGTGCAGCAAAATGAGAGAGAGATTCTCTCTGATTTGGTCACAAAATTACAGCCAGCTCCTAATTTAGCCTCACGTTTACAACCTGCCTCCAGCTTCTGGTTGGTCTTCCTGAAGTTCCTATTGATTCTCACCAGATCTTTCTCCACTAGCTTGGGCTTCACTCCAGAAAACTTTGCTTCCCTCTGTGTCCAAACACAGGGGTGGGAGGTATCTATACTGCTGAGTCTGTTTGCCCTGGGCCATTTGAAAAAAGAAAAAAAGAAAAAGATGTGATTTAATCCTTGAAACGAGCTTCCTCCATTCAGAACAGCTCGAGAGGGTGAATGAAGACTCAGAGACCATGCAGCTGAATGGGCAAGAGTTGCATGAGCCAAAAATGGCAAAGCATGTGAAAATTTAAATAACTAAGAGGTGTTTCTCCTCAATAGTTCTCCCTCCCTCCCTCCATCTTGAACTCGAGGACAATTTAACAGCACAGGGCAATGCCCTTGGAGGATGAGTCAGCTCTGGGACACCAGCAAGCCCAACAGGAACATTTTTATTTGCTGGGAAAGGCTCAGTGACAAAGGATGGAAGTGAAAGAAATGCAGAAATCCAAGCATGGGTGACTGACGCCCTGGCTGAGTGGCTGAGCATTGTGTCTGGAAAAGCGAATTGATGTGCAAATTTTCCCACCTTTTTCCCAGCTAGAGGAGTGTTTTATACCCCCGCCCTACGTTTTTACCCCCAGTTTATGCCCTACATTTTCATTTTTTGAATGACAACACTGAAAACATCAAAATACAAATTTGCCTGGAGACCCTGAAAATAAAACTTTTGGTTGTTAGAAGACCCCTTCTGAGGTTAGATTTCACTTTCATCCAGGTTTTCTTTTTTATGCTGATTAGTTTTACTACTTCTGATCACTCAACATTATTTTATCTTTTTTTTAGTTTGTTACATATTTGAGAAAAAAAGGAATGTTTTTCATTTACATATCTGAGTTGTCACAAACCAAGTTCAAGAGAACTCATTAGTGATCCTGATCATTTATCTTTTTAACAGATGTGGACAAAACGTGCACTTGCAGTAGATGGGGAAGAATTTTACTCTTTCCTTTCTTTAATGCGTGGCAGAAAACATCTGGCTGACATCAGGGCATGCAAACCCTGCATTTCCATAAGCATCTGGCAAGGTGAACTCATTACACAGAGTCTCACTTGATTAGCAGCAATTAAATCTGAGCGCAGATCTCAGTGTACATATGCCAACACCAGCTTGGAATGAAAATCAAAAGCAGAGGCTACTTCTGCTGTATCTGGTTGGTGCAACTGTTCCCATCAGCTGGGGATGAGTTGTCCACCATGAAAAGAGAAGCTCAAGATGAATTGAGGTCCCCAGGGCAAGGAGCATCAATCAGGGAGGAAATCATCAAATCATCGTGGTTGTTCTGCTGGCTTGCTGCATGTGTAGTCCTCCTTGCTTTCTGAAAAGGTAGACTGAGAGTTATTTATAGCACAGTCCTTCCTGATAAATTTTTCTGGAGGATTGTAAGATGAGAGCTTGACACAGTTTGAGTCATTGTCTGGTCGTGTTGTGCTGTTGGTATGGATGCAGAAATGAGGCTGAGTGTGTGAGAGTGAAGACCTCTCCAGAGCTGGAACAAACCAATTTCCCATTACCACCTTTCCTCTTAACATCCCCCTAAAGAGAGCAAAACTCAGAGTGACAGTTCTGTGTTGGGTGACTCAGGGGGGTTGTGGCAAAAAGGGAAAAACACAGAGCTTTCCTTTTCCTGCTCCATGAAGAGCTCTCAAAAGCCCCTTCCCCTCCTCGACACAGAGAGGTTTACACTGCCTCCCCTTAGTATTGCCTCTTCTTGCTCTGTGCTGCTTTATGTTATTTTTAAAGGCAGAACCAAACCAAAGTCAACTTTTCCCACCCACAAATTGTAGTTTTTCTTTAGTGTGCACTGAAGCTTTGCATGTAAAAGGAATTGCAGTCTGGAGCTTGATGGTTGTTGTTTTCTTTTTCCTGCTCAGTCTGGATACAAATATATCAGTTGTCTCTCAGAGGATCCAGATTTTTTGGTGTGGATGCTTTCTCTGACACACAAGTGAATGTTGTGCTGATAATGGAAAACTTTAAAACTGGGGAGGTTTCTGAGAGGCCTTCATGGGCCTTTTCAGAGCATCAGAGAATCACTCAGGTTGGAAAATCCCTCTCAGATCATTGAGTCCAACCATTAACTCAGCACTGCCAAGGCCACCACTGACCTGTGTCCCCAAGTGCCACATGTACAAAACCTTTAGACCCCTCCAGAGATGGGGACTCCACCACTGCCCTGGACATCTGTGCCAGGGCTGGACAACCCTTTTTGTTCAATTAGGTCCCAAAGCTTCAGTTGTCTCATGTCATTCCTACATCTCCTTGTGGGAAATAGCCAGTTTGGGAGGGTCCCTGGTGTGTCTGTTGGAGAATGGGGTGTGCTTGCAATTTGCAACTCACTTGGGCTACAGCCTTTTCTCTCTTCAAAAGTTTGTGCTTTGACAATTATTTTTTTTTTTGTATTGCTTCATATTTTATAGGATGGCACCAGACGTACACAGAGCTGGAGGTCACAAGGTCACATTTTGTTTTATGCCACCTCAATATCTGTTGGTTGCTTCATGCTTGGTTCATAATTAGGAGACCAACTTTCCTTGGTCAGGGGAAGGGGAGTAAAGGGCTGCAGGTGTTGATTCAGAGCAGATGAATCCTTCCAAATTCCCCATTTTGAGGAGAAATTATCTCCCACAAATGACATAGAAGCCACTACCTGTTGCTAACTGCCTCCCGCAGTTCTGTAGAATATCCCTAGGAAAGGATTTCCTTTACCTGAAAGAAATTTCCTGGAGAAATAAAGCTTTCCCAAAGCATTATTTCACTAAGGTCCACTTTTCCACTGTGGAAGCCCCTGTGGCAGAAGCAAGGATGCAACGTGTTGGAGGCCCTGTGATCTGGCTGCTTCAGAACCAGGCTGTTCATTTGTTCAGTGACTGTTTCAGGGCAGCCTAAGGGAGAAATCCCCAACACCCTCCAGCTTCCCTCTCTCACAGAAATTTTGTCTGAAAAAAGGCAGAGCCTCTGGCTTTGTGCCACCTTTATTCCAGCCCTTTGGATATGTGGACACTGAGATGTGCACAAAGGTATGGAATTCACTGGTACTGTAGGAGTAAGGACTGGCAACTTGATCACCTGGTTTATTGACCTTTGCTGAGGTTACATTGACCTCAGATGCTCCTTGGCTGTGCAGCAGAGTCTCGTCTGCCTGGCACGTGTGGCCCCTGGACTAAACAGGTTGTACTGAGTGGAGTACAAAGGACTGCACGAAGGCAAATGATGAGATCTGTCCTGATGCAGCCAAGGAGACGCAGCCAAGCCTGCTGACGTCGGGGTGGAGCACTATCAGCCTGCACCAGCTGAGCCTCTGGGCCTTGTGATTTCCAATCCTCTTCAGCTTGGCAGCTGTAAAATTGCATTAGTGGAGTTAGAGGCATCTGTGTTATGAATTTCAGCTGACTAACAATGGGCAAGGATCTTTCCCACACCCACCAGAGAGGTCTGTGGAGCGCAGCTGGAAACCGCTGGTAAGTCAAGACGAGTGGTTCTCTGCTTTCACTGGCACTTACACCAATCCAAACACGTGGAAGGCTTCCAATTTCTCTTGGAGTAAACAAAGGGAAGCACAAAACCCCATTATTTCCTATGGCTCTTTGTTCACGGAGTATTTTTAGTCCAGCTGACGATCTTCTTGCGTATCCAAAGTGTTTAATTAAATACATTCATCAAAATGAAGACCCCAAGGAAATTTTTGTAAGCATTACTCCATCCAGCAGGTCACTCCCTTGCAATGCCAATTTCACATGTCACTCTGGGAATAAAGGCACGAGTTTATTATCTTATTTCACTATCAGAGTTCAATAATTTTCAACAAAAATCATCACATCCATCTGTCAGTTCTGGAAAAAAAAGCTCTTCCCATCCATGGTCACCACCACTTTTTAATACCAGGGAAGCATAAAGAAGTAGAGAGAGGAGACAAAGTATCAGTTTAGAAAAAGAGTCCTGTACTTTTAGGATGCATTTATAATGCATGAGGTGCTTGTTAGGTCACTTCCAGACTATTTCAACCCAAAATCCTCTTTGTTTCTTCTGCAGGTTCCTATCAGTTTGCTGAAGTGAAACAGAGCAGGAATATGAGGAGGAAGGTCAGTAAAAGCAGCTAGACAGTGAGATAAATTAAGCCTAATTTTCCACAGTAAATCCACACCTATAGGTTTACAAAGAGGTAAAAGGCAGACACCATGTGCTGACCACAACCACAGATGATGTCTGTGCTGCAGCTTGTAATGCCCCCCATCCCAAACTGGTGTTTCTCCATCCACACATTAATTTATCACATTCCTTCTTGAAAATTTGTTGGATCACACGTGGCAAGTGCTATGTCAGACACATGGGGAGTTTTCCCTGTGGCTTGAACGTCATCAAATTCCAGAATGAAGGGCAAGAACACTTCTGTTAGGCAGTACAGTTGCCATATGTCAGTGCCAGTGCTGCTGCAGGCTCAAGGTTTGACAGAAACACCGGATAAAACAAGAGGTCTGTGTCCAAAGGGTTTAAATTCTGTCTCTAGACTTTCTTCTTTCTGGGCTCTTCACCAAGCAGGCTTGGGCCTTCAAAATCCAAAAATAGCCCATGACATCACTGGAGTTTTAAAAGTCTTCTTGTTTTCTTTTGGAATCACTTGAAAATTCACCTTTAAAGTTCTCCTTCATGGAGACCCATCTCATTCCTTGGGACTGTGCTGTTTCTGAAGCAGTAGTGTATGGACAGTGGCAGGGAGGAAAGGGAGGGTTTCAACCCCACTGTAACTGTGGAGCAATCCAGACTAAAGCAACCTGTTTTTTTAATTCCTTTTTTTTTTTTTTTCCCTTGAAAGCCAAAAAGCCAAGCAACAGCACTCATATTCGTTAATTTGAGTGAAAGCACAAGATTTACTCTCTCCCAAGGTTAACCTCCAGGCTGCTTGGAGCTCTGAAATTGCAGCCTGGCACAGGGCCAGCTCTAAATAACAGCTCATCCTTTCAGCTTGTTTTCAAAAAAAAAAAAACCAACAAAACATAAACAAACCAAACAAGAAAGCTCCACCCATCCTCTCTGTAATTCCAGGCATCAAAATGTTCAGGGCTGGTTGCTCCAGGATTTCCAGGAGATACAAGAACACAGCAGATACAAGGAGAGGGAATACTGATACACTTTGATTTTCCCTGTTTCCCAGTAAATTCATATTGAATACTAGAAGGTGTAATGGTCTCTGTCCTTTGTGCCTCACGTGGAGTTCAGTAGGTAGATAATAAAAACACAGCATAAAGGCCAGCTTGAGGAAAATGTTCATTTGCAGCTCAGAAAGCTGCTGTCTCCTAGAAGATATCTGGAAAGAATCGAGACCACCCATCCTTCTACATGTTGGAGCACTTCATCAGAAGATTAAAATTCCCTCAAGCTCCCCATTTCCCTGGATCTATCAGAACTCCAGACCATCAGCTGAGATCAGGAGTTTGGGATACCTTGAAGGACACAAAGTATTTTGTAAGCTGCAAATGATGCAGAAATGCTGCTGCCCCAGGATTAGGAACCCCAGACAATAAAACAACAAAGCCCCTCAATCCAATTACATCCTAAAATCTAGACAGAAGAACAAAATATCACACAGTCCAGTGAATTTGTTTTCATTTTGGAGAAAAGTTGCTAGCAGAGGTGGATGTTCATGTGTGTGTTGGGGATTTACTGGTGCAACTATGCATAGAGTTCAAAGCTGTAAATTGACTTTACAAATCACAGAGCAGGTGCAACAGAGGAGGAAAGGTGGCTCTGTTTATCTTTATTTCAACCTTTAAGAGTAGATACTTGTATGAAGCAGCAGCAGTTTTATCATGAAAGTTTGTTTCATATGAGAAAACATCAATTTTTCTGGTGGAAGTGTCAAACATAGAATGTGTAATATCATGGTTTTCCTCATGTTTTCTCACAGATTTTCTGTTTTAGAAACAGGCAATTCACTGAAATCAGGTGCTTCCTGTAAACAGTTTTGATTGCACAAAATTGGTTTACTCCTGAATAGAAAGCCAAAATAAACCTACTTTCATCCAGTGGCAAAATTTGATCAGCTGAAACACAGAATAAAGGTATAATAAAAAAGGCATTCAGTTTTGTGTAGAACAAAATCCTGCTTCATAAATAAAGATCCATCTGAATAATTATGTGCAGGGCTTTATTTCAGGTTTATGCCTCCCCAAATTTGTTGAGGTCATCAAGGAAGTGTCACATACTTTGAAGGAGCAGTTCTGCCCCTGTAGGTTCCATGAAAGGGACCAAAGAGTCACCTGGAATAAAAAGCTGCTCAGATTTACAGAAGCTATAATTTTTTTGTCCCTGTTTTCACGGATTTAGAACACCATCCACCTGTATTTTCTTGTATGGGTTTGCAGTGAAATTTTGATGTCTGGCCTTTGCAGAGTCCTCTTAATAAGCTATGTTTGAGGAGAACTGGGATATTGTCAGGGAGTAGTTTGTGGGATGGAGGCTGGCAAAAATTGTGGAAGAGGAATTGTCCATGCAAGGACAGGCGTGGGACAAGAAAAACCACGGCCAGTCTGAGGAAGTGCCCAGTGAACCATCCCTGGAAGGATTCAAAAACCATGTGGATGTGGCAGTGGAGGACAAGTTTTTTTGGGAAACATGGTGGTTGACGCCTGGACTTGATGACCTTAGAGGTCTTTTCCCACCTCAGTGATTCCGTGGTTCCACGATTCTGAGTGGGTCGGGTTTAGCAGGATCCACAGGATGAGATTCAGGAGGGGAATGAGGTGGCAGAGGGGGTGTATGAACAAGGAGAGCCATGTCTGGGAGCGGAGCAAAGGTGAAAGAACAGGATGTGGCAGAACTAGGATAACACTCTAGGGATAGTGAGGCCACTGCTCCTCGGAGCTGAGGGTCTGCATTAATGAGCCCTGGAAGTGCTCTCAGAAAATTGGGAAGGGAATATCAGAGGAACTCTGTGTCGAGCTGGATATATGTGCCTGCACCTCTGTAGAAATTCAAACAGTGCCAGACAGAGTTGGTGTGGGCCAAATGGGAAAACAACTTTCTTGTTTCGTACAAAAAAAAAAAAAAAAGAAAAATAACTGCTGTTTGCTAAAGCTGCTGCTTCCAAACCCACTCCAGCTCTCAGGGATGATGCCTCCCTCTCTTCTGCTTGCTTTGCTGCAATCATGGTAGCTCTTCTTGGTTTTCCAAGATGCCATCAGGGGACCCAGATGCTTCCTCTGGTGGCTACAGAAATGTTAATGCATGGAGTTTACAGGCCTCAGCTCTGTCCCTGGAGCAGCTGGCTGTGTTCACCACGTCTACAAGCACAGAGGAGCATCACCAGCTCATGTTCCTCCCTTTGCAATATGGGGGGGGAGGGGTGAAATGAAATCAGTTTTTCTGTTCTGTCACCCCACTGAACACTCCTGCACCTGAGGAGGACCAGTCTCATGAACCCCTGGCATCAGTTTGTGCTGGGGACATTCAGGTGGGAAGAAGTGTGACAGAAATCTTCATGAGAACCAAATCTGCCCCATTAAACTTGCATCTACCTGGTACTAAAAGGATGAGAGTTACTTTTTTCTTGCCAAATCTGAATGCTATCTTATTTTATTTTTTTAAATTCTTCTCCTTCCTCCCCCATTACCACCTGAATTTCTGCAGCAGATCTAAGAAAGTTCAGAGAGACAGCTGTGTGCTGTGGGTGGGAGTGTGGGTGTGATATATGCACACCATGCAGGCGAGCAGGTAGATGAAAAATAGTATAAATAAAACACTGACTCCTTTTGTTGCCTCCTTCATCACTGCATTTTACAAATCGGGGAAATTATTTTGTAGAATGTTTGACATCAGTTTCAGACACGTTGTTCCCATGGCAACAGGTCTTTCTCACATTTTTTGTTTTGCTTTAGTTATTTCTCAGAATATCTCATTCTTCATTATTTTGGGATTTTGATCAGGCCAACCCTGCCAGAGTTGAAAGAGCATTGGGACAATGCTGCCAGGCACAGGGTGGGATTTTTGAGGTAGTCCTGTGAAGGGGCAGGATTTGGACTGGATGATGCTTTCGGGTATTCTGTGGTTCTGTGATTGTGCTACCCTTCATCTGTCACGGATGGAAGGCAGAAGAAATGACTCATTTCCACCAGGAATCTGGATTTCTGCTCCACAGTCAGGGCAGGGGCATCACTGCTCTGGTTTTTCATGTGCATTTTCTCCTTAAACGATATCCCACGATCTCACCCTTTCAAACCTCATCCCCACATCATTATTAAAAAGAAATCCTGCTCTTGAGCCTCCGTGCAAACTGCACAGGGCTGTGGGGTGGGGATGAGGAAGTGTATTTCAGGACCCCTAATATTTTTAATAACCTATAGGGTCTCTCTGCCTTCCTTCTCTGCCTCTGATGGTGTTCCATCAGAAGGAAGAATACAGCCACAGGACTGTTTTTGTGAGGAGACAAATACACAGCTCAGCAACACTGAATATGCTGCTTGGGCACGTGATTGCATCTGCCAGCAGGAAACCTCATCACAACACCAGAACTAAGGAAAAGCTTTCTTGCTTAATGACCTAAATATGAGTTTGTGAGCCATCTTTCCAAAACTGCCATGGCACAGGTGTGTCACCAAATGGCCAGGCTGGGGATGCCCAGGGATCCATGTGAAGCGTGTGAAGGGGCCGATACCAGTGGGACAGGAAATGGTGAGGGCGTTCCCGAGGGAATAAACACAGAGTGGATCAGGAAACATTTCATGGCAGTGAAAGCTGCTTGGCTGCACAGCCAGCTCCCAGAGGAAGTCCTCTTGGAGGGTCTCCAAACTGTTGCATGGGGGTGCACAAGCTGCACGAGGACACTCGTTGGATAATGTTGTTATTGATGATGGTTTTCATGATGGTGCTGAACAAATCAGTGCAGGAAGGACCATTAATAAAAACTTCTGCATGAACACAAGGGCTATGAAGAGCCATTGCTGGGCTGGACAGGGATCAGCAATAAAACTCTCCTTCCCTCGTGCTTTACCAGACTTATGAATGCTCTTCTGGGACATTCACCCCAAAAAGATAACAGTCATATTCTTGCCTCCCAAAAAAAGCCAGGTTAAAGAGGTCTGGTGGGGTTTGGAGAGCTGACTCCTGGCCTTTGTGGATTGTCTTTCAGAGGCAGCCTTGGGAACCTTCTAGCAGTACCCAGGTCTGCAGGGTGGGATGACTGAATGCCTCTGGCAGGGATCCTTTCTGGCTAACAAACCAAAAATGCTTGTAAGGTCTGGGTGAAATATTTACAAAGGAAAAAGAGAAGCACAAGAGTGGGAGCAACAGGCTTGGTGCAGTAACTCTTCCTTGGACACCTGGAAACCTCTTTAGAAACAGCCTCTTCTATGCTGTTATATAATCATAGAATTGTTAAAGTTGGAAAAGGCCCCCAAAATAATAGAGTTCAACCATCCCCCCAGCACTGCCAAGGCCACCACTGTCCCATGTCCCCAAGTGCCACATCCACACGGCTCCTAAATCCCTCTTGGGATGGGGACTCCAACACTGTCCTGGCCAGCCTGTTCCAATCTTTGACACCCCTTTCTGTGAAGAAGTTTTCCCTAATATGCAATCTAATCCTTTTGTGACACAACTTGTGGTGGTTTCCTCTTGTTTTGTCACTTGTTACCTGGAGGAAAAGAGTGACCCCCCACCTGGGGACTTATTATACCTTTGTCCCCAAACTCCAGTCCCTCAAAACTGTCTAGAAGGTCCCATGCTGCTGCTGTGTGGGCAGAGAATAGATGCACTAGAAAAAGGTTTATTAGCAGAAGACACTGAAGAAATAAAATCAGAACTCCTGTACATAGTAAGTTGTGCACTTTTGGAAGCTCATTGCTCTCCTTATGCTCTCCTTACTATTTGTTGGAAGAGAAAAAATCAGCTGCTTTTTCTCAAACTCAGAATGAGGATTTCTATGTAATTTTTGAAAGCTCACAGGGCAGTCATTACACAAGAAAAAAGAAGAAAAGTCTTTCCCTAATCTCAAGCAAAACCATCTTTCCTGACAGTCTCAGCTCACTTAGTGGGTCTTCCTGGCCCTGTCCCATCATGAAGTTTCCACTTGAAAATATGGAAATGTCCTTTTTTTGTGGAATAACTTTGCATGACAATGGATACAGTAGCAGAAAAGCAAGGATGTGATGGGATAGGAGCTCTGTATTGAGCAATTTGACTTTTTTTCTCCAGTTTCAGGTGTTTTCATTACGTCTGGCAAACAATGGATCAGAACTTGGTATATTGTCTGCCACTTTTTCTTTTTTTTCCCCAGAAGAATGGGAAAAATGGACTTTTGGAGCTGCAACTAGCTCAATTTGAGCCTTTCAATGTCCAAATGTTTAATGGCTTTTCTCAGCACAAAAAATTTAATTGGTGTCCTTATACCTTCCCAGAATGAAGAGTTTGTCAAAAGAGAAACTTGACACAAAACCTGCTCTGCGCAAGCTGTTCTTTCATCTCACCAGGGCTTCCTTCAAATTCATCTGTCCCTGGCACTGACAGGGTCCTGTTAATGATGGGCACGACCTCAAACATCATTGATTCTTGCATTTAGCCAGCCCTGTGAGGTAGAGCAAGGACTGGAGCAAAGGTGTCACTGATTGTCACAACTGAGCACTACAGACACCAAGGATGAAGCTCCTGGCTCCCAAAAGTTCATGGCTAAACTTTGCCTTTGCCTTTTTTGAGGCAATTAAGAGGCCACAGAGGACTTTTCTTCCCTCAGAAAATCTTCACTGTAAAAAACCGCCAGGGTCCCCCTGATAGGGGAACCCTTGAAAAGTTCTGGGCTGTAAGGCTTCAGTTGTTGAGTTGCTGGGTCCCTGATAGGGAAACCCCTGGCAGTTCTGTGCTGGGATTAAATGAGGCAAACGGGACTTCCAGTTTTCAGTCTTCAGATTCATTGTTTATTGTTTCTTATCTACATTTTCCGTGAGCTGGTCTACACACCAGACTAGCACGCTAGGAAGAAAGGCACTGGAAGTCACAAGACACACAGTTGCAAGGTCTTCTATAGATATTTTAACCAAATAACTCCCAGAATGTACTTTATTTCTACTTTACCACCAATATCTAATTATTTATTGTCCACATAGTACCTGCATTGCTGAGTTTTCTATCCAATCACTCTGTGCTACCAACACTGCAGAAAATGGGGGAAATGAACAAAAAGGAGAAGCTGAGTCAATGCCCCAAATCCTCCATCTTGTCTTCTATCTACCACCATACTAAAAACCCAAAACTCCAAGTTTTTCACCCTGTGGCAAACTTCACTTCTATCTGTTTCACACACCCACAGAACCCAATTCATCCCAAAGTCTTGGATGTTTTCTCCATGGTCAAAGGTTAAAAGCACTGCTCTCCTGAGGATCACAACCCCTCAGCACAGGCAGAGGAATATTTCCTGTGCCCTGGGTTCCAACACTTCACAAACAAACTCTTTAGATTCTGCTTCTCAGCCAAGCTGGAGATGTGATGGAGGAGCTCCACAAAACCACATCAAGATGAAACAATCCTGGGATTCATGGAGTGGCTCTTGCTGCCTGTACTGCCCCAAGGGTGTGATCACGCCACGTTTAGAGGCTGACAGCACTGACTGGAGCCAAGAGCAGGAGCCACATTCCCTCTCCTTCAAACCATATCCAAGGGCAAGGCACCTGCCCCTTTTTGCAAGCAGTGTTTTGGGTTTTGGAGCTCTCCTCTGTGTAGGAATGTCCGTCTTAATCTTGAACTTTTAATTTCTATCTCCAAAACTTCAAAAACACTGTCCAGGACAATGGACAAAAATAGACTGGGACATCTTTGTGATCCTTTCCATCCATCAGAGTGGGACACTGGCCATGGGACACTGAAAAAAAGAGAAAAGAAGAGAAGAAAAAAAGAGCTTTGAGAACCTTTGACAGAGCTAACAACAACAAAAAAAAACAATTTATTTTTCAATCCCTTCATTGAGAACTGCATATTGTCTCTGATGAACAGCTAGCTCTGGTGAGCTTGGAAGAATGGGGACACTTTAGGAAAAAAACAGCCAGGAGGAACAAAGAATAAATCAAAAAGCAACCTGTTAACATGTCCAGATTTATGGATAGAGAATGCTGAGCAGGAGTTCCTTTCAGTCTCTTCCTACCTGTGATTTATCAGTCTTGCTCCAAGCAACTTTCTCCCACAACCCAGCATGATTTAACTGGGAAACCTCCTCCAAGTGTACATTTACCAAGAAGTTTTATAGCCACATGGAAAAGAGGTGTTTTGCAGCCCCCTCCATTGCACCTGCCATGGTTCATAGGGTCACAGGATGCCTGGAGTGGGAAGCGACCCTGCACAAACATTTTTTGTGCAATGAAACAGAAATAGCTCTGGTCCAAGTGGACAGTATCTATTCAGCTGTGCAATGTGAATGTCACCACCGAGCTCATCTTAGAGCCAGTGATGTGTTCTGTCCCTTCCCCTAATTCCTGTGCACAGATACATCATAAAATTTACTGAAATCATCCTGTGATCCTTTCATTTCCAGTGAAAAAGTCAAGCATTTGCTTTTGTCAGGTCTCAGTCTGCATTTTGGGGGTGGCTGGCCCAAAGGGATTAGAGGTGACACACTATGTCAAGACACTAGAAAAGAAAATGGGTTTAGCTGCCCCCTAAGAAAGCACTGGCCTCTTATTAGGACAAAGAATATTAGCAGTTCATTAGGACAGATGCAACCCATGCTTTTGCTAACCCATCACATGGATTTGAAAATAACTTCAGCCCATGATGCAGGACATTACAAGTAGGTGTGACTTAACATAGGTTTTTGTCTTCCTTTAAAGGTAGCACTGATCAGAGGATGAATAACAGTGGTGGGAGTCTGGAGAGGAGGAAAGAGAGGAGTTTCTGAGGGCCTCCACAGACTAATCATGCTCAGCTCTGATTGTGTCTGTGATCTTGGATGCAGTGGATGTGCTGTGTGACTTTCAATCCCTTCCTACTCGTGTCACATCTGTCCTTGTTTGGAAATTCCTCATTTGCAGGAACTTTGGTAAGTACATAGTGAGATGGTTCAGGTTTAAAGATCAGAGATGGCAAAGTCTGTGCCATTTCTGGCTTGGCTTCTACCAAAATGAACTCATTTGTCTGAATTAGGTGTACAGCCAAGTATAAATAGATCCTGTCTGGACAGACAATGCAATAGAGAAGTGAAAGAAAAGGTTTAAACTGTACCAGGCTGCTGATTTTAGCAAACCAGTTCAGAGACATTTCCAGATTGAAGTGGGCTGTCAAGAAGGGAAAGTGGAAGCAATTCACTATGAATGTATCTGATCGGTTTCTGTTCCTTGAATTAAAAGAATCTAGGAGATTAGACCCAAAATGAAGAGGGACCACAAAACTAATACAATAGCCAAGGTGAAAACCCCTCTGGGTGACTGATCTGTGCCCAAATCCCCATGTCAGCTTGTCTTGTAGTACCACAACACAATGAGCATAGTGAAGAAACAACATGGTAATGTCTCTGCTGGTTCAAGTTAGAGTTTTAGATTTTAGGGAGCTGAGGTGGGAGGTGAATTAGCAACAGGTGTGGGGTTCAAACATAAGCAGGTTTCTTTTGTCCAGCCTGGATCACCTTTCCACTGTTCCAGGGCAGACACTTTCCCATAAGTAAGCCAGGACGGAAAAGTTCAGTAACATCAACAACCCTGGCGTCACTGAACCTTTAAATACAACAAGAATTCAGTCAGTGGGATCGAGCTTGCACCTTTCTCCAACTTATCTTCCCCCCTTTCCCAAGGAGAAATGATACCTCCAAGTGACTTTATTCCAGTCCTATGGTGTATTTTTTGAACAAAAATGGGCATAAACATCAACATTTTCCTCTGTTTGCCTGGTTGAATGAAAAATTTCCTGCAGGGTTTTGAAAGTACAGCACTAAAGGGGCCAGTATCACCCACAACAGGGTTATGGTGGAGAGACTCTTGAGTGGCACAAAGCTGTTGCATCTATGGCCAATGTGATGCTCTGACATCCTCTTAGAGATGGGTTATAATACAGAATCATAAAATCACAGAATATCCTGAGTTGAAAGAGACCCACAAGGATCATCGAGCCCAACTCCTGGCCCTGTGCAGGACACCCCCAAAACTCACACCACCTGCCTGAGAACGTTGTCCAGATGCTTCTTGAACTCATTACATTGAAAGCAACCTTAACAGGAGAAATTAATATGTTTTCACTCAAGTCCAATATTTGTACTTCAGTGAAAATACTGAAAAAAAACCTGTAAAGGGCTCTTTAAAAAGCAGCAAGAGGTGGCCTTTAGATTACAACTTTTATCAAGACATTTAAGAGCTTTCCCTTCAGCTTCACTCTTAAGGAGGTTAGGAGTTGACTTGGTCATGTTTGTGTATCTGTACAGAAATATCCTTCCTGGGAGGATGCAGCCTTTCCATGTAGGAGAAAAAGACATTGTAATAGACAAAGGTCAGTCTAGAGTGAACTCCTGGAGAAATTCAGACCAGAAATAAAGAAGAGATGTTTTAATAATGAGAGAAATGAATCACTGGAACAACTTCCCCAGAGATTTCTTGTTTCATTGTCACCTGTTTTTTTTAAATCCTAAGGGACAGGGTTTTTTTCTAAAAGATATGGATTCACTCAAAGGGAAACTGCAGGCATTTTGTCACCCAGTTCTGCTGTCTGGTAAAGATCAGAGTGTTTGGTTTGGATAAAGACGCAGATTTCAAACCAGAGGGGCTTGACAAGGCAGAAATTGCACTGGATACCCCAGGAATGCAAAGTGATGGAGGTGTTTGTATGGCTCTTGTCTGGTGTCAGAGCTGTTTTGCTCACTTGTGCCTAATCTTGAGTCCGTGCAGAGCTGGACTTCAGTTTTCTTGTACAGATAAGAATGTGAAACCAACTTTGTGTTGCCTTTCAAATGTGTAAAGGCAGATTTCTCTTTTGGAGAGAAGTAACACCAATTAACCCAAATAAATGAGATGCAGTTCAAAGGCAAGAAAGAGCAAAGGAGCCAAAGGAGGCAAAGAAGGTTTATTTCCTGTTAGTTTTAACTGCAAATCAGAATGAGACAAAGTATGTTGGATTTTCGTAAGACACTGAAAGAAAAAAATCTCCATTTTCTGCTTCAGCTTTTAGCCTGGGCAGCCAGGAGTAGTAAAATCCCTTTCTGCTGTGGCCCCAGTGTGCAGATTGCAGGGTATTGTGCAGATAAGGTGTCAGGCAGGATGACTCACTCATCAGCCAGTGCGTAGGATCCTGAATGCACAAACAACTGAGAGTCCCACAAGACCTCCTCGAGATGGAGATTTAAAAGTCAGTTTATTTCCATGTAAAGTATTCTCAGACTGTAAAAATAGTCTTATACCTGATCTCAGTGGAGCTTTTCAGAAACCCAAGTGGGCTAACTAACGTCATCCAAAAGTGATTTACTCAGAAAGTTTTTACCCTGATGGCAAAATTGCTTTGGACTTGTAAATTAGGGGATGAGGGGTGGGAACTCCACCACCACGGTCAGCATTGCTCCATTTGGCTGTGGAAATTATTGTTACTTTTTAAAAAGAACAAATCTTTTACATGTTTGCATGGTTGTCATAACATTGTAGGAGATCGGAAAGTGGTTAGTGTGGGGGACAAGCTGAATCTGGGTATTCAAGAAGAAATCTCCCATCAAGAAATATGAACCCTGCTTTTAAATTATTCTGGAATCTTAGTTATGGCAACAAACCTAAACAAAACCGATAGTGATGATTATCATTCTGTTCAGCAAGATGACAGCTTCCTGGTGAAATCATTTAAGTTTCCAAAAATCAGCTGGAACATTGTCTTCAAGGAATGTGTAAGAGTTTTACAATTGATTTTACACAGCAAAAGATGTGGGATTTTGAAATTAATACAGGTTTGACAGAAATGGCTGAAGATAACCCGTGTCTTGGAAGGCTTTGTTTCCCAAAACAGTTATGGAAATTTTCAGCTTCATCTGGAATGAGCAAAGTGCATGATATTGAAGGTTTTTGAGCTGTCTTCCCGAGCCCATAAATCTTTTTTGACCCAATGACAACTGCAGTGGTCCCACTGCCTGAGCTTGGATGATGTTTGCAGTTAGTACGGAGACCCAAAGACATCAGAGAAAGGCTGAAAACCTCAGTCGAGTCAAGGATAACCAAAATTGTACAGCACTGAATGGATGACATGGATTTAACCCATCTGAGCACCTCAAAATAAAAAGATCTTGGTAGTGCCTGTTTTTGAGAGAGCTAAAAGTTCTGTTGTTATTGCACAGCACCTCATAGTTAAAGGCTGAACAAGAAACAGAAAGGACAAGGTGATGGATGAAATTCTGAAGGTTTGGAAAAGCTTCAGAAATTCTGACTCCCGTGGAGACAGGATTTTACCTCTGGTGTCCAAGACAAACCCCTGATTTTATCATGAAAATCTCTAGCAAACACTTTACAAAGCCAACAATACCTATCCTTTTTAATGTCTGATTTTGAGGCATTGTTTTATTCAAAAAAAGCTGTGTCTTCCACCTGAATTCTCAAGTGCAGAGGTCTTCAGGGTCTTTTCTATTTCCCCCACAAACCTGATGATTCACCAAGTAGGGCTTTTTAAGGATGGCAGGATTGAGATGTGAGATTTGCTCACTTGAAGCAAATGTTCCTCTCCTTCTGCTTAGAGGGAGAAACATTTTCCTTCTGTTTGGTGGTAGAGAAATAAAATGCATTTTGTATTCATGTTGCATCAATGGGAACTATTGAAGTGTGGCAGGTTGTTTTTAGGAAGGCTGAGTGGTTAATTTTAGAATTGTCTGTCTAAAAATACACCAGTATATTTGAGACACCACAAAAATCTTGGCAGGATTCATAAATAGAACATTTAACCCTTGAGACCCTCTTCCTAAAAGGAAAAAGCTCTGAAGAAAGGCCGCCCTGGCTGTGAGATATTCGTGGCTGAAGCCCCCACTCCCTGAGCTTCCTGAAGCCTCCACTTCCCCCTGTGCTGCTGAGGGGAAGGAGGGAGAGAACTGGGGAGTGAAGTTGTCAGCTCATTCGCTGCACCTGAAGATGAAGCCTTGCAGTGAATTCAGACTATGCTTGTTCCACCAGAAGTTTCTGAAGGGCTTGAGAGTTTCTGCAAACCCTTGCAGTGGTTTCTATGTTACATAACAGCCGTGTCCTACGTGTGCCTTCCTATTTCCATAGGCTGGAAGGGCTTTACTGATTTGCTTCCCCTTCTGTGACACCCAGACGTGTTTCTGCTCACCCTTCCCTCCCTGCCTGCCAGTGTTTCCTGTTGCAGGTGAAAGCACTTCCTTTCTGTCTTTTCTGGGAGCTGCTTCTCTTTCTCCCAGCCTCTCCTGTCCTGCAGCTCTCACTCGCATGTTCAGAAGGGCTGTGCTGCTGGAAAAGCCATTTTTACAACCCCACAACATTACTGCATTCATCTTCTTTGAGATAATCATGAACTGTGGAGTCATTTGCAGCCCTGGATGCAGTCCAGGCCATTTCTTGCTGAACTCCCACCCCTTTGATGCTGAATGGTTCCCTCAGGAATTCATGTTCCCACTTAACCACAGCGCCTGCATTTTTTTGTGCTGTCACAGGATGGTCCTGCAGCCAGACAGCTTTGCTTTGGCTCAACACTGTGTTTGCAGCAAGTCAAGATCTGGGGGCAGAGGCAATCTGCTTTTTCTTTCCTCAGCCCTTGTGAGGTTTCTCTCCCCTTGTAAGAGGATGAGGCCTCCTTATCTGAAATTTTTAATCAGGAAAATTTTCTGACACGTCGCTGTACAGTGACAGAGAAATGGTTCACTGGTGGCTTAGCATACAATAAAAACTCACGCCAATTTTTGGTTCTTGAACTCAGGGTTGCAGATCAAATATTCAAAGGTACAGAGAGGAAAAGGATTTATCCCAGTTTACCATTCCTACACCTAGGAAATCTGATGATCTTACCAGCTTTCTGGAAGCAGTTAGGAAATTGCATGAGAAGGGAATTTAGTTGACATTTGTGAGGCCATTTTAATATAGCTAGAAACAACCTGCCAAAAGACAACTGGGTGTGAGAGAGCTGGGGGATGTGATACTCCACACAGAGCAGTGATTATCATTTCTCTGACAGAAAGTATTAAACAGTCGTTCAGAATATCCATGGGTGAGGGATTCCCAGTTATTTTTCAGAAGTGCAGTAATTGATCATCAATCTTGTAATTATTTTAATTGGAGAAAATGACATGTCTGGCACCTCCCAGCATTACACCTGCCACAACCTGTTAGGATTTCTGGGGTCTGACTCCAAGGCGGCTTTATCTAAATCAAGAATATTCAAAAACATCACTGCATCACGTCAGATCTCTAAATTTTATGAGTTTGACTCCAAGTTTAGTATATTCTGCTCCACAGAGAGACTCAGCCTCATATTTTCCCCTCTAGCCTGCTGATGAAATTTTAAGTTCAGAAGAAAATAATTTAAAACACAGAGTAGAGGCTCTGTATGAAGCAGAAGACAATTCCAGGACTGGAGAGAGCTCCTGCTAGCACAAGACCTGTATCTCTAAGACAACAGTGATATGCAGAGGTCACACAGGGAGAATTTGAGTGGGTCCTTCCTTCAGAGAGGACATAAAGCAGAATTTCCCTCTTCTGTGTAGTCACGTAATTAAAAAAACATAAGATATAATAAGGCTCTCCTTCCATAAAGTCTTATTAAACTTGGCTTATAGGGTTGAGAGTTGTAGGAGGAGTGTGTGTCAGTGTTATTTTCATCCACAACTGAACTTCCACAAGTCTTTTTCTAGTGTCTAATCCAGGCTCAAAGAACCAATAACCCAGAGGCATTAATTCCAGAGACATGCAGGATCAGTGGATACACTTATTTTCCCTAACACAGCTTCAGCTTTTTTCTTTTTTTTTTTTTAAGTTGGATATTCCATTTGTGTATATATGTATTAAAAAAACCCCAAAACACCACCAAAAACAAACCACAAAAATCTCTGTATTATCTCTTAATTTTCACAAGTTTCACACCACTATTACATCTCTGAGTTAGAAAACACAGCCAAGGACTAGAAAATTTTTGTCCCCAGGCAGCTTGAGTTCATAGAATCATTAAGCCTGGAAATGACCTTTAGGATCATCAGGTCCAACTGCCAACCCAGCACCACCACCATGTTCATCATTAAATAATGTCCTCAATTGCCACATCCACACAGGTTTTGGACACTTTCAGGGATGGTCACTCAACCACTTCCTTGTGCAGTCCGTTCCAATCTTTAACAACTCTTTCTATGAAAAAATGTTCCNTGCCAGCACAGGGGACAGGCACTGCCCTGGCCCTGCTGCCACCCCAGTGCTGCCACCAGCCAGGTGCCATTTTTCTTTTTGGCCGCCTGTGCACACCTGGGCTCATGTTCAACCACATAAAATGTTCTAAGGATATTCCCAGGACTGTTGTGTGGTTTGCTGTGCATGGTTGTCATTACTGGGACTGTCTTGAGAAGATTGTGAGAAACCCACTGGGGTGCAAAATCATCAGGATGCAGTAGCATCTCTAGAAATGGGCAGGGTGAGAACATCATTAGCCCTGTGTTAATGCCAGAGCTGTAAAAATGTGCCATCAATCTGGCGAAGAAACACAGAAGATTAAAACAAAAACAATAAAATAGTGTTTGCTATGAGGCACAGCAGGAGAAAGGGAGGCTGAAAGTCTTACCGTGTAATTATAGACTCAGAGATAATTTTAAGCCAGGAAGGGGGTGTGCACACAGATCTATTAATGTGCAAATAAAACTTTGTACAGAAGCATTTTTGACCATAAATGAAGAGCCATGAGTAGATCTGCAGATATAAATTTTCCTCATATCTTCAAGGATAAATGGGCAGTTGTGGGTAATGAAGTGCTGAAAGGGTTGTGAGGAAAGTGAAGGCTCAGGAAGGAGAGGGAAACTCAGATGTCTTCTCCTGAGCTTTCACCTTTGCTTTCCCCTCTGCCTTTCCAGCTTCCCTCTCTCTTGCCATCACACTCTGCTCAGTTTTTATTTCTCTGTAAGGTCTGGGAGGAACAGATTGGAAAGAGAGTAAGATTAGACTGGATATTAGGAAGAATTTATTTACTCTGAGGCACAGGTTGCCCAGAGAAGTTTTGGATTCCCCAGCCTTGGAAGTGTCCAAGGCCAGGTTGGACAGGACTCAGAGCAACCTGGGCTGGTAGAAGGTGTCCCTGCCCATGGCAGGGGTTAAAAGTTGATGGTCTTTAAGTTGCCTTCCAACCCAAACCTTTCCACAATTCTGTGATCTCGTCTCTACTGGAAGGACAGGACATGGTGGAAAACAACCCATCAGCCCCTGCTCTGAGGTAAAGCAGGACTTGATTTTTAAGGCATCGTGACCATGGAGATTAAAGGATGTATTAATGTGGACATCAGACTCATTATCTCAGTTCTTGTGTTCTTTAGTCATCTAAACAAGGAAACTCTTGAGATTTTGTGGAAATATCACTCTTTTTCTGTTATGACACGATGATATTGAAAATCATCCCTGTGGGCAACACTGCTACAGTGAACTGTAAAAACCCAGACATTGTTTTCTGAAGGAAAGGGCAAGGATTTTTATTACTGCCTACAGATCATGTCTCCCTAGATTTTTTAAAAAGAAAATAACCATTACATGCAATACATTTCTCTATGAAGCAGGCAGAAAGATCACTTCATCTGGGAATGGGATGTGTATGGAAGCAGTCATCCAAGTGGATGACCACGGAACCGTGTTCTCAGCAAACACGTGTGTCCTTTAAATGTCATGCTTCTCTCCTTTTTGCACTCAATCCCTTCATGCTCAAAGATTTTTGTGTTTAAGTTCAGCAGCCATCTGGAGTGACCTGTTGCAGAACAAGGGCAGGAGGAGGAATTTCACAGTTTTAAGGAACTTAATTGTTGAGCTACATCAGGTTGTTCTAGAAAATCAACTTGCCTTGATATAAAGACTTAGGAAAAAGTGACCTTGTTATGCCCTGTGGTAAACTGGCGTCATGCTTCCCAACTTTGGAAGGCAAAAATAAGAGTTTTGATCTTCCATCTGAATTTGCTCAGCTTTTCTGGCAGATATCCAACCCGGCTGTGAATCTTTCTGATAAATGGAAGTATGCAGTCGGATCAGAAATCTGTACTCAGCTTGGCCAAAGACCTGGCATCAGGAAGGCTTCCAACTTTTTTCTGGATAAATTAAATTGAACTTCTATAGTCTCTCATATCCATGAACTCAAATGACATTTGAACAGTTAGAGAAATGCAGAGAAAATTACACAATAGCTATTGCAGCATATTCAATTTTATCTAGAACATGACTTTCTCCATCATTATTTTCCCCAAATTGGGGAAATTCTAATTTCTCACCCAGCATCCTGACAATCCAAAGGTGATCTGTCACTGTATCCTCACTGCTGTTTGCAATTTTATGTACAGCACAGACATAAAGGAACTTTGTTTCCAAGTTAGGCATTAATACCTCTTGAAATGAGACACAAACACAGAACTATTATGAGATTGCACAGAATCTTATCAATTCTGCTGCTCAGTGTTGCATAAAATATTAGCAGTTCTCTTGTGCAGTTTTGTTGTAATATATGCTGCATATTACTATAGAAAATCAAGAGGAAACTAATCATTTTTTCTGGTCCTTGCTCTGAGATATGATTGCCTCCTGTTTCTGTTTTTAGAAAGTTAAAATTTAGTCTGAAATCTAAAACCACAGATCAATAACATGCAAGATGTCTCCTGCCTTGTCTTCCACTGCTGCAGGCTTGTGCTTTGAAATATTCCCCAATTCTCAGATCTCACCTGCTTAGGAGAAAAGTCATTTTTCACCAATAACTCCAGCACCAAGTGACCTCGGGGCGGTAAATGGAGCATGCAGAGCTGTTGGTACCATGCAGAGCTGTTGGTATAACCTTGGCTGTGCTTAGGGCAAAGAGCAATCTGGCAATTCAGAGTGAAAATGTGGTCCTAAACCCAGACATTCGTGTAACTGCTCCATAAATAATTCCTTGATGTCAAAATTCCCCCTTCCACCCTTTCCACACCCTTCAGTATGGGGGGATAATGGGAGCTCTGGCACGTCCTTTTTGGTTGACATAGTGGGAAGATAATTCTGAACTCACCCGGCTGCTTTCAGAGCAAAGTCTTTTCACTGCTGTGTGTGATCTTGTGATCTCTCCAGGATGAAAAAATGCAGAAAAAAATCAGTGCATTTTTTCAAGAGTTGGGCTTTGAAAGACTTGTTGCACTTGAAACCAAAGAGCGTCTCACTTACAACTAAATGCAAAAGAAACCTCATAATCGTGTGGGAAAGTTGAATAAACACCCAAAGCTGATGATTCTGGGTTTCTATTTGTCTCCATTTCTGCACAGAGTGGAGGTAAAATACTTTTGCTATTAAACAAAACTATTTCCGTGACATCATCTGAAAGACTATGAGTTAGTCACAGATCAGATTTCTAACTTCAAGACTTTTAAATATGCTCAAAAGGTTTTTAGTCACTCCAACATTGGGCCCATGTTCTGGAGCAAGGAAACCAGCAGCCAATCCCTCTGTTAAAGCTTCTATGAGTAAAGAAAGAAAATTAATTGGAAGCTCTTCATTCCTGTGACACTTAAATTGATTATTTTTCCACAGAATAGTTGACTCCAATGCACAAGCTGGCAAGTTTCCACCTTGCCCTCCCAGAGATCAGGACAGCAGACCACCAGGTGATAACAAAAGGTGAACTCTCAGAAAAGTGAATTGCCATGGTTTTATCCATGGTTTTTTTCCTGCTAAGGTGGATATTTTTATTCCAGAGCCATGACAAAGGCAAAATTATTTTCAAACTCTGGTCTTTCTCAAAGGCCTTTACAAAGAAGGTCCCTTCCAATACAAATTATTCTATCATTCCATGGTTCTATGATTCTGTGATTCTGATTCCATGATTCCATGATTCTATGACTCTATGACTCTAAGATTCTATGATTCTATGGTTCTATGACTCTACGATTCTATGATTCTATGGTTCTATGACAAGGGGTCATTGTTACTTAATTTTCTATAAAAAATGCATTTCACTAAGGCACATAAATAAATTGTAACCCATTACTTTCCTCAGTTGCAGAATAAATACTATTAAAGCAGTTGGGCTGATTGCAAATAAAAAGCAAACCTCAAGCAATAATCAGCGATTTTTCAATTCTGCCTAAATTTTTTTTTTCCCCAGGGAAACCCAGACTACCAGTTCAGAGGTTACTGCATAAAGGAGAATGTAATTGCTTTTGGTGTGTGCGCATGTTAGTGATTCAGTATGCCCAGAGAAAAAAAACAAGTATGTATTATCATTGGAGTTTTTCTAGCTTCAGTTTCCCATTCATTACTACTTTGTAGACTAGCAGATGCTCAGAAAACCAAAGCTTGATTCCCATCTGTGTGTGAGGGAATCCAGAGCCAGCAAATCCCAGCACCCCCATGATAAAGGAGAGTTAAAGTTTATTTTCCAGCCTTAGTCACCTGACCTTGGTCAGATTTACAAAGGTTAATTTACTCTGTCACATACATCTCTTGACAATGTTGTTGTTTTTCCCCTTCCAAAGGCTTGAAAAGGGAATTCCATCTTCTTTATGTTTTTATTAAGATAAAACACTGCAAATGGATAATCTTTATATGTCAGTGAACTGAGAATTTATTTGGACAGGTCTCACTTTTTGATAGGTTTGTGAGAAGTTTCCAAGGAAAATGCCCTACTTTTAGTGCTAACAGTAATTCATGTTTTCATCTCCTTGTCCTCTTTGAAATGCACTGCAGAAACCTCTGTCAAGGATGAAGGCTTCAATAAACTGAATGTGGAACCTGAAATCACTCGAACCAACACAAAGGCCATTTGTACATTTAGTTTTTGTACAGTGGCCAAGAGAAGAGCCAAGAGGGGCTGAAAATCTAGGAAATGACTGGATGTATCTTATCCTAAGATGACTTCACACCTCTTGTTATGCAGCTCCTTCATGGAGAGCAAGGCATCCTCCAAAATGATCTTCAAGGAAAACCCTGGACCCTGGGTGTTTCCTTCTCCCCTCCCCCTGAAAGCTTTAAAGATATTTAACCCAAAGTCATTTTTTTCCCCCTAATCATTGCAGCTCCAGGAGCCCCAAGAGCATTGAGCAATGTGGAAATGGCACTCAGGGAATCCTGTTAGGCCAAGACACTCCATGGTTTCCCCATAAGGTCTTCCCATCATCTGGGGATTGTTCTCACGCTGTACGAGCGGCAAACTCGAAGCCACATCTGCTTTGCTGACCTTGTCTGAGGAGTGGACATTGTTTGCATGTTCTCTGAGTTGGAACACTCTGTGTAGCTCCTGCACTGAACTGGGAAGGAAACATTTTTCCCCATTTCCTGTGTCCTCTGTGAACTTTTCCATTGTGAATGAAATATGTGCTGCATTGTTGTTGGGTTTTCTTGTGTTTTTTGGTTTTTTTTTTTCCCCCAAGGAATTGACTGGAAATCGATATTTTCCATCTGGTACGCTCATTTAAAATTCACCCACAGGAAGTGTGGTTTTTCAGCTGGTATGGGAACTTTAACCAAAAAAAACCCCCCAATTCAACAGATGATGGAAAGGGAGGAGATTTGGGAAGAGCTATAATCACTGTTCATGGGATAACATATCATTTGTGCCATTAAAGTGCCTCCTGCAAAAGGCTGTGGATGTCTCACTTTGAAATAAACTGACGGCTGCAGGAAACCTAAAAGCAAAATATCTTTTTTTTTTTTTTAAGGAGAGCAGGTTCTAAGTGACAAATGTACACCTCCAGCCTGTCACATTTCTAACACTCAGATGCTGTTGTGCCAGCAAGTTAGACACACACTTGCTAAAAGACAAGCCTACCATGGGAAAATTGTCATCTAAATAGAGGAAGCAGATGAAAATTGAGTAAGCTCAGCCATTTCTTCCAGTTTTACAAAAGCCTCACTCCAGAAGTTAAAACCACCAAAAGTTAGGGGCTCTCAATGGGATTTGTCTTACCTAAATGAAATGTCTTTATGTAAGACACTGGATCTGATAGAGTCTTTGAGAGGCCAAATGAGGATGGAGAGAGAGAGGGAAACCTCCAGCCAGCAGCAGTTCTTCGCCTAGCTTACCACCAGTTATTCCTTGGAGAGCATTTTTCTGCTCCAACCTTCATTTAGGTGACAATCTTTGACAGAAGGTCAACTATAAAAGGGGATTAATGGATGTCATGAACACCAAAAAGTCACAATACCCAACTCAGTGTTTCCTGACTCCTCAGCTGGTCCCTTCAGCCTCAAGAAAAACATGGTTTCAGAAGAGATACTCAACATCTGACAGACTGAGAGTGGAACACATCAGTATACCCCATCCTTGGAAGTGCTCCAAACCTGGTCTAGTGGAAGCTGTCCCTGCCCATGGCAGGGGGTGGAATGAGATGATCCACCTGGTCCCTTTCAACCCAGGCCATTCTGTGATTCTGCGATTCTGTGAATGTCTCATTCTCTGATTCTATGCTTCTCTGTGTCTTAAACTCTTCCCTTTCCACAGATTTGGTGTGTGGCTCTTGCACATCAGGGTCTTTGCTATCTAGGCCACCTCTTCTAGCACTAAATACATTTTTTTGCCTTCAAAGGAATGAAACAGGCTCTATCTGCTCTTTTGGGGTGCAGCAGAGAGAAGAGATCTTTGCTGCTGCCTTTCAAGCATATCCTGGGAAGCTGCAAGCCTTCCAGATCCTCTCTGTGGAGGTTCAAACTCTCCTATGAGGCTCCACTAATGGCTTTGGCAGCAGGCAGCCTACGTGTTGGGGAGTCAGGGGAGAACATTCTTTGTCCATTGTGCTGAAACTGAGTCTTTATGCAGCAGGTCTGGGATTAAATCTCCTCTGAATCAAAGCAGGGTGGCAGGAAGGACATCTGCAAGCCAAAGGAATTGGGCTGTATCCTGAAATGCCGAGGTTGGTTTCCAGTTCCTGTTCCAAGAGCTATTTATACCTTTTCATCTGTTAACTTTTACAGGATTGATTATGAGATTATGATTACATGGTGTCCTTCCTCTGCTCCACAAATAGGTAGGAAAGCCTGGAGCTAAGATATCAGACTGTCCATGCTGGAGAGGCAAAAGTTGGAGCCAGCTTAGAGCTCAGACTCCAATTCTGTCTGCATCCAACTGCAAGAAATCTCCTGCTATTGGATTTTCCATCTAGCAACGTTTGCTGGAACAAACCCAAGCTGCACTTAGAAGCTGGAAGGGGTCACGTGGACATGAGCTGCAGGAACAAGTTTCTTTCCAAAGTAAATCCCTATGGAATGAAACTTGAGCTCCCAGTCATGGGAACTTCCTATACAGAGAACTCTTGTGGAGTGGGAGACATGGAGATGTTGGGATGACATCTCCCATGCCTTTGTGACATGGATTTGCAGTCCCAAGGCTGTTGGATGCACCAATTCTTCGTTATGTTCCAGAACATTCCATTTCTCATTCATTTATCACATCAATGGAAGCTAGACACCCATCAACCAAGTGTATCAGAGCAACCCTGAGCAGAACATCTGTTGATCAAATCATGCTTTCGATGAGTTAATCTCCATGCCTAAAGCTTTTAAGCAAAGTTGAACTCAGAAAAATAAATAATGAAATAAAATTTGTGGACATTGTGATTCTGCATGCTGGGAAAAAACAACCCAACCCAACCCAAACCAAACCAGACCAAACTGGACCAAATCAGACCAAACCAGTTTTGGGAAAGTTTTATTAACAGTTTCACAGGTTTAAAATGTTTTCTAAGGTTTTGTGAGAAGCATGCTCAAAGCCAAGCTTTAATATGTATTAATTACTGGTTTTATTCTGATTTTAGAGTCTTGGCTGAGATGCAAGAAAACTTCCACACAAGATCAGCAGTGTGTATATATGGAAGGCACCTCTACCTTTGGGAGACTGAGAAAGGGTCCCAGAGCCACATGGAAGAAATGGACAATTATTTCCCTTTGAGCTTGAAAGGGGAATGGCTGAGATGCTGTGGAGGAAAACTGAGGTGGAAGAAACCCTCTCATCCTATGCAGTGTGATGCTTGAAAAGCAAGGACCTGCTCAGGCTGTATTAAAGTTTAAGGAATGAGACCAGGACATGCTCCCAAAGACCCTTTCTATGGGAAAATAAAAGTAGTAGGCTCAGAAGAACAGCGGCTGTCATTCAACAGAAATTTAAGGGCAAAAAAAATATCTGATTTTCTTACTGATTTTATACAGAAGAGCATAGAGCAGCGAGGTTGGAGACTGAACATAAATTTTGTTTCCAGAACAACTGTAGGCAATATCAGGATTGTATTTAGAATGATTTTATCTTTTGAGCACATAAAGATGATTTTTATCTCAGATGTATTATGAAAATAACACTGGCTGTATGAAACACAGTGTCTAGGGGACTGTTAGCTTACTTATATGGAGATTATGGTTTATCTTCAAATCCTAGTTCTTTGTGTTCTTAAAATTGTAAAGTGGATCATGTGCATCCCTATCACAAATGAAACAGGCTTGCATAAACAGCTTTAGATTAAAGGAGTCTGTTTAATAGCACTTGTCAGAGTTTGGTCACAAATCAGAATTATTTGTTCCTGTAAAAATTTCATCAATTAACTGCAGAAAAAAAAAAAAGAAGATGTGTTGGAAAGTGTGAGAACTACTAAATACCACTTCCAATTGTGAATTTATGCTGAACTCAATGTGAAAGCAAGAAAAAGGCATCTTATCACAAAAAATGTCCCTGATTTTCACATCTATGTGTGCAGTTACTTTTCTCTCACCCCAGAAAGATGATGACTCCACACTGAGGATGCATGTGCTTGTTCAGATGGAAAAGCCAAAAATCACTGAGGAAACAAACAAACAAGCAAACAAACAAAAGGACTGGCAGGAAGCCACAGGGATTGTTTACTATGTCCTGTTCTGGGAGGTGTGACAGCCCTGTCCCCTTTCCAAGGGATTCCTCCCACTGCTGCTCCAGCTCCCTGCAGACACAGCTTTACCCAGAAGGGTTTTGTTGAGCCCCGGGGCAAACAGATTCTTGAGCTTAAGATTTTTGTTCATGTTTGACTTTATGACGTCCTCCCCAGTGACAGGAGCATAGTTTTACCAATTAAAGTAAACTGTGGAAGCCAGGAAGTGGGAAGGACTTGTTGTCCCCACGGTTCTCCCTGTCCCTGCTGAGGTATAACAATGTCAAACATAGCTGTTGTGCTGTGGCTCCCAAGGGGTGACTATTTAAACAGCTGCAGGCTCCTGGGAAAGGCCATCCCTAAAACTCATCTGCCACCATCTGACCAGAAATACTCAGAGCTGGCTGCCCACAGCCAGTGTGGGTTCTGGATGGGGCTCTGAGCAACCAGGTGATGTGGAAAGTCTCCAACCCGTGGCAGGGGGTTTGAATGAAATGGTCCTTAAGGTCCCTCCCCACCCAAACCATCCCATGATTCTATCTTGGATAGAATAATCTCAATATATTATCAATAAATACAATATCAGTTAAGATAATAAGTCCTGACCAGGTAAGACACACCCTTCAAAACTGCTATTTTCTGTGTAGCAGGTCTGTTTAGTCCCCATGAAGATCAGACTTCAAACATCATTCATACTACACCTGCCCCTAAATGTCCACTTTACAGACCAGGCCTGAGCTGGAGAAATAAATTTAATTGACATTTTCCCTCTACAGTTATTTTTTTTTCCCCAGACCTTTTGTCATAGAATGTGACCATTCCCTGGTCAAAACCTGCTTAGTACTGTGCTGCATGTCATGGGTGCAAACTGTGCAGGATGCCCTAAGCCTCCCAAAGCATAGGAGATGTCAGGAAAGGGCTTGTTATTCTAGCTGTTGGATTGAGGGTATCCCTAATTCTCATTCCATTTAAAGTGGATTCACATCGTGGTCATAATCTGTGGATCACTGCCTGGTTCACAGATCTAATTAGTAGTAATAAAAATTGGCACTTTCTAAATTCAGTCCCCAAGCTTTTATTATTTATCCTCAGCTTGTCTAATGACAATAGAGAGCCATTATAAATAAACATTCTGGTTGGGTTTTGCAGCAAAAGCCCCTAAAGAGAAGTGTATTTTTGAGAGAAAATTGATCCTCTGAAGGCTGAAGCTGCCCTGCCACTGATTTGAGGCAGCGGGTCAGACATGATGGAACATCTTTTTGAATGTCCTTTCTGACAGGTTAGTACAATCAACTGGCAAATGAATTTTTCTCTGTCATTAGCACTGCCTCATCCATGTGCTAGTTAAGTTAAAATTGAGCATGTGTGGAACAATATTTTCTTTAAAAATAAGGGGAGGTATATGAGCTTAGCTGTTTGTGCAGTCCTATTCCACAGAGTACCGTACTCAGATATGGTAAAGTTTAGGTCATGGCAGTGTCTAAATACACCCTGTAGGCAGACCAAGCACTGCTTCATACATTTCAGAAAGTCTGAGTCTGTGTCTATAGTGTTCTCACTTATTTCTAATATTTCCAAAAAACTCGAGCACAAGAGCCCATCCTGCTGGGCAGGGTAATAACAGCAAATAACCTGGACATCAAGATAACAGATAGATATCCTTCATCTGGGAGATTTTAGAGAGAAGAAAAAGAGCTTTTCCAAGTCTAGGAAGGGAAAAAGGAAAAAAAAACCTCAAGGAAACTTTGGAGGATAAGCTGCAATATTACCAAAGTATCCATCAGATCCTTCCACATTTCAATTAGGTCATGCTGAGCCAGAGTCCAGTGCTCCTTCCTGAATGCATAGTTAGCACACCAAGAGCTAAAAATTCATCTCGGCAGATAACTTAGGGCTAATATCACCACAAAATAACTCTTTGGGATTTCAAGAAAGAAAGCAGCCTGAAGCAAAATGCCATCCTCTCTTTTATTCAGTGAAAACACAAATCATTCTGTTCATCAGTAACCACAAAGAACCAACATGTCCCCTGGCCCAGAGGTTTTCCACCACATCCAGCCTGCAATGGATAATTCAAGTGAGAACTTCTTGGTAGGAAACGATTCAAAACACCTACAGCATTTTGCAGATCCCTCCCACTACCTTCTGCTCTTTGAGGGTCACCACAAAAATCTCGACTTAGCCTTGTTTCACTGTCAAAAACATTCCCACAGACACAAGAATCAGGATGAGCACAGGAATAAAAAAATGCAGGTGCTTCTGCCTCCAAATCATGGGTTTGATCTTTGCAGTTCCTTTCACATCACCATCTTTCATAGAGATACCAGGATTTCCTGGGTTTTGCTTATGAAATTCCCATCATTTTGCACCTGTATCACACAGCTCCTTTCCTGGTCACAGAGCCAAAGGCACCACTTTGATTTGTGACTCATGGGCCACCTCTGGCTGCTGCTTGTGATGGAGTGGGAAAATCTTTTCATCTTTACTTGCATTTTAAGGGAAAAATACTCAAAAGAACGTGGGACTCAGGAGACCTGCTCCACCTGTGTGTTCATGCCCCATCTCCTCCTCTGTTGTGTGACCCCTTTCCAAATGTATCCCAAATCACCACTGAAGTAAAATTTGTCTCTGGCACAGGGAAATGCAAAGCTTGAGTGGCCTTGCTGGGTCACATCATTAAATAAATCAAAGCAGGAGCAGTGTTTGAAGCCATATTTAGTGAAGATATTTAAACTAACCTGCAAATCCTGTATAATTTGCCTTTTTCACCAATAGGTGGTGCCAATAATTTATGCATTCCCATCTGCTGGGCAAAAAAAGGACTTGGAGCAGATCATTTATCCATGCTGACTGTGAGCAGAACATCTGGAGGGAAGAGTTTTATCCCAGGAAACTGCTGGGAAAGGGAATTTTGTTGAAGTAACCATGCTACAGAGGTGGAAAATGGTGAGGAGAAAACCTCATGGTTTAAGGCAAGAGTCATACAACTAAAACAGAATATTCTTGCTTTGCATGATTCAGAACAAAAATAAAGCTCTTCTTGGCAATGCAGACACCAATAAGTGCATGATAGCACAAGACTTCAGACATGAATCAGCCTTACCCTTCCTTTTGCACTCAGTGTGTCAGGGAAGGCAGGAAGAGAAACCAAGAGGGAATCTATTGATTCATTGGGAGGAAAAACTCTCAAAAAATATCCCTTTGACAAAGCCTTTTGCATTAAAACCCACAGCTGGCATTTCTGTTGGCACACAGATCAATTTTAGCCAAACAACAAAATGCCAAGGCTTACTTCTTCAGGTTGGACATCAAATTCCACGTTTAAAATGATAGATATTATTGTATTTTGGTTATTTGTTATTTGGGGATTTTTTTTTCTTTTCTTTTTCTTTTTTGCCTTTTTTTTTTTTTGCATTTTGCTAGGTTAAATTCTTCGTGACCCCTTCCCATGATCATTTTGTGCTCTTGGATTAATGTTATAGTGGAATGAAATGTCACTAGTTCCATAAAAGGTAAGATAACCTTTGGAAAACATTTAAGCAACTTAAATATATATATATTTATATTTTAAATTGCTAGATTTAAGGCCAACATGTTAGATATTTGTTGGGAGAAGGAAGGACTGGCTGATGCCAGCAGAAGTCTGAGTGCCAGGAAGCAGATTCTAGAAGCCAAATTCTTAACTTTAAACTTAAATTTAAGTTTAGTTGGCTTTGAAAGACTTTATCATTATAGCTCACCATGAATTATTTGATAAAAGTATTTTTAAAATGATGCCATTTCCTGGCAGGAAGAGGCAAAAACTCAGTAGCTGCTTTACCAGTAGCTGTGTGTATCACAAAAAAAAAAAGAAAATAAATTCAATTACTTTCTCCCTCCCAAATGGAAACCATCTCCTCCATAAACCTCTGACTTTTTAAACTGGGGTTTTTTGCTATCACCTCACAGAAGAATTCTCTTTGTGTCTTCATTGCTGGTAATCAAAACTCAATGTCCTTGTTCTTGTGCTGAGTGCGGAGGGGCATGGAAAACTGTAATCTCTGCTGTCTCAGTGCCTCGAATGTCAAACCCACCAAACAGAACAGTTTCTTTAGCTGTTGTTAATTTACTGCTAAAATAAGTTTTCCTGCTCCCTGTGGTTGAGCCACAGTGGGCCAGGCAGATTTTGACAGGTATTTTCATGTCAAATTCAAGGAAGACATAATTTTTGAAGTGAAATTGTACATTCCCAGTGAGAGAGGGAGTGGCTGAAGGGAAACAGGCCATGAGCTCACAAGTGCACGAATGTTTATCCTTTCAGGCAAAGGGTCTGAATTCTTGGACAATTCACAGCTAGGATGGGATACGAGTAGAAGCACAAAAGACCTTGCAATGATGATTAAATCAGTATATCTCTTGTTTCTGACAGTAATAAATAGAACTCTGTAGGTGCCTGATCCGTGTTATAAATATTTATTGCCAGTTTTGAAATATATCAAAGGGGATCTTCAGGGGGTGGGGTCACACCTCAGGATCGTTGTTTGACTTCTCCAGTCCTTTTCCTAAAGACCCTGAATTTAATCCATGCCCAGAAGTCACCAGTTCACTAGCAGCCTCCTCATGCTCCTGTGGCCCTACAACCACATAAAATTTCCCAAATAAGGCTGTAGCAGCAGCCTCACTGTGCTTTAAATTGAAAGTGAATTAATTGAAATGGAACCTTTGAACAGTGAACTTAACAGAGTCTTCCTTGCACACAGCCACAAATCTGGCCCAGAAGTCATTGCTTTAATTAATTTTGGCTTCAGTGTACTGTGCTAACATGGTGCCCTTTCATGTGTTTACCTTTATTTTTAACCTATGTATGAAAATACTGATAGTTCTATTAAATGTCCATTTGATTCAACCACAAGAGAAAAATCATCTGAGTTAATATTGAATTATTTCTTTCAGGTAGATTTAGTGAGGTTACAGCTGCCTCACCATTTCTCCAAATATTGATCTCTCTGCAGCTCCCAGAGGAGCTGTCCAGAGAAAATCAGTGAGCTTCAAGTGAAGGAAGGAAGTAGATGCTGAAGAGGCAATATTCACATATGTAAATTGACACCTTTTTTCACCAGAATGAAGAAAATGAGAGTAAAATTAAAGTCCATAGGAGCCCACGTTACAAAATCAAAGGAGTGTCTCTAGCTCTTGCAGCAAACAATCTGTAAGAGGCTCATGGCAGAAGGAGGGAAGTCCTTGTAAAAATTATTTCATTTCTTCCACAGAAAAACAGATCATAAACTTTTTATTTTAGGAGCACCACAAAAGTAGTAAAATATATGCACAAGGAATAGCTTTTGCATCTCTAAATTTAGTAACTCAGTACCAACTGTGTTAGGCCTGTGATCCTTATGGAGCAATCAGAAGATGGAGAGTATCAGTCCCTCATATTTTACCATCTCAGGGACTTTATACATAGCAATAATGAGCTGTTGACGTGAGACAACACTAGAATCCAGCTTGCAAAGTCACCCTGAAGTTGTATTTGTCCAGAGCTGAGCTCTTCATTTCTTTGTGTTCTGTTTTCTCCTCCAGCTAATGAGATGTGCCAGCTGCCTTCAGAAAGCCTCAGGCATCCCAATCCCTGCCCTGAGCAGCCCAACAAATCCTGCCTTCAGTGGCTGCTTTGTGACTTCCAACTGTCCTCGAGGTTCTGCCGAAGACATCCACTAAACATTTTCTGGTTTGCTCTTGAAAATATGACATTTATAGAATAAAAGTCTTTTCCAAAACTAGGAACTCTGGCTCTAGTGCATGTTGTTGTCATGTCCCATCCCCTTTGACCTGACAGACTGAACCCACACCTTTCTGCAATGGTAAAGACTGGGAGGAATGATAGGAATAAATCACAAGTTGTTTGCTGTCTCACCCTGGAGTACCTGAGGCCATCATCCTGTTGTACCAAGCTATTTATTTTCTTCTGTGGGTGAATGTGTTTTGATCAGTTAAAGTTGTTGCTGAGATCTACAGACCAAAACACCACTTAAGAAATGGTCCTATAAACAAGGATTATGTCCGTGAGAGCACATCTATGAAATATTATCACTTCATTTTTCAAACCCTTACAAGAGCCCAGCTCTGCTTTATCACGATTATCAGGAGTGTGAACACTTTGCTCTCTGTCACTTATCTGAGGAGCAGGTGCATGAATCCCTGTCTCCCATCAAGCAGTTATTTTCTATCCCTTGTCTTTTCAATCTAAGCTGCAAGGAACTGCTGGAAAATATCTACATGTTGGCTCAGAGCTTTTCAATTAAACATCCAGTAGGATAGAGATCCAATTTTCACCTGCAGGACAGCAGTGCAGAGCAGTGTGCTGTGATCCTCTGGTAGATCACAGAATCACAGGATCATTTGGGTTGGAAGAGAATTTTAAGATCATCAAGCCCAACTGTTTCCCAAGCACTGCCAAGGCCACCACGTCCCCAAGTGCCACATCCACATGGCTTTAAATCCCTCCAGGGATGGGGACTCCAGCACTGCCCTGGGCAGCTGTACCATGGCTGAATAACCCTTTCCATGAAGAAATTTTCCCTGATAGCCAATCTAAACATCCCCTGGCACAACCTGAGGCCATTTCCTCTTGCTCTGTGTTAGATTGGAAGGTGATGCACTTAAAATTGGATCTTCTTCAGCAAACAGGACCATGCTGGGGAGGCATGTAACATAAATCTAACTGGGCATCACACATCTAACTGAACATTCTAATGCTGGTTTATCCTTAGAATAAGACCAGAATTAGGCCTTGTAGTGGAAGAAAATCCCATAGAATGTGATATTATTTTGTTAGAAATCAGATAAAAAGTTTTTTTGATCCTTATTTCAGGAACACAACCAATGCTCACATTCCTTTTATCTGTTTGAGAAAAAAAATCCAACCAAGCAGCTAAAACCATTCCAAGTGGAAGAGTTGTTTAAAGTTTTGAAAGAAATTACAGTGAAAAAGTAGTAGTTTTAGGACCTCTGAGAATAGAGATGGTTTTAAGGGTAGGTACATTCATTCTATTGATTGCTCAAAGAATAACTTCTCTCACTGTAGGAAAAGAAAATTGTCCCAGGATTTGTTTCCCTAGAAAGTGGAAATGTGCAGGACAATTAACCAGATGTGAAATCCTAGAAAGACAATGCGCATTTTGTGCTGGTCTTGTACACTCTGTTCTCAGCTTATGGAAGCAAAATGAGACCTCATTAAAAGGTCAGCCTGGAAAGAAAGGAAACAGGCCAGTTCTCAGGAGATATTTTTGTCAAATTTCCAAGAATCTAAATGCAGTCTGGTCTGAGAAAGGGCCCTGCTCAATATAATAAGCTTCTGGAAAAGAACTGGGTGAGAACTATGTCACTACAAGTTTTCTGTGGCTCTGAGAGTCATATTACTCTAGCCCTGCCACCCTGCCACACTTCACTCCTTCAGCACTCCCATGTACCTACCCCAGCTATTTCTGTTTTTCAGCCACATTCTCCTGATGGGATTATTCTTCTGTCTTTCTTCCATTAAAACATTATCACTTATTTAGGAAAGCTGTCACTCGTCAGTCTTTCAAACACAAAAGGTCTTTGCACTGAGGATGCTTTTGTGGGTGCTCTCTAAGCAGGAGACAGGAGAGAGCTGAGTCTGTGCCTGGTTCCTCTCCACTGCCTCCTGGATTTGCTGAGGAGCTGAGGTGTTATCCCTTTGGAAGGAACATTTAGCAATTAAGCACCATCTCCTCTGAGAGACTGAATGGTTGATGTTTTCATGGCTTCAACAGTGCTAAAATCATCAGAGGATTTTTGCCCACTGTAACAAACTGCAAGGGAAGAGCTGCTCATCTGTGACTGCTGAAGCCACTCCTCCCCAAATACAGCTCCTGACTGGAATTTGGGCTGTGGCAGGAACTGGGGACAATATAAAGGGGATATTATCATCCAGTCCCACATCTGGGGAGAAGAATGGATCCAGAAGTGATACTGGAAATAGACTGGGATGCTGATGGCTCAGTCAGAGGGAAACAGCCGATGTGCAGAGTACCTGAGGGTGAGCACAGCCCAGCTCAGGCTGCAGCTGGTGACGGATGAGACAAGGAAGGAGGAGAACCCTGTGAGGCAGAAACTGTCTCCTTGTCCTTGTCAGTGAACTCAGCTGTGGTAACTCCCCTGTCCAGAGGTCCTGGGATGTCACTCATGGCCTGAAGGTTTCACTCTGCTGGTGGCCACAATGGGCCATGAGGGGCCCAGCTGCACTCATGTGATGGGCAGCTGTATCCCATTAGAAGGCATCAAAGACTCCCAAAATGTCCCTTGATCCAAAACATCACATCATCCAGGTGTTCCTGATCCACAGCATTCCACATCCAGGTGTCCCTGATCCACAACACAACATCACCCAGCTGAAGCTCCCTACCCCAGGGGAGGTACCTGAGTGTTCCTACCCAAACCTGAGTGAATATAAACCCAGCAGATGTGGTGTTTTAGGGGTTCTCTTTCACCATTTAATGGATTCAGTCCATGACCAATAGACAGTGAAATTGCACTGTCTTATTGTGGAGCCTAGGTTGGTGAGATCTTTTTATTCCTTTTCTTCTCTTTCTTGTACATTTTGTAAAGTGAAATTTTTATGCTTTTATATTGCTATTTACTATAGATAGTAACAACCAAAATGGCTCCACAGGAGTTTTCCTGTGCAACCAAATTGTTCTACAATAAACCTTGCATGTGTATATTTACAAACATGAGTCATTCAATGTCATTTCTCTAATCCATTCTAAGGGAATTATCAAGAGCCTGGGTTATCCTCACATTCTAGGATGGGTTGTAACAACTCTCACAGGGTGAGATTTCTGCAATCAAGTTAAAGCAGAGTGTCTTAGCATGTGATCTATATAAGCAAAGATCAGGTTTTCTGAAGTTTGTAGACAGCTGGAAATACAAATAGAAAAACTTCCAAAAGTCCCTGAGCTCCTTAATCGTGCAATACTGGTCACATGGCATAAGAATGTGTTAAATACCACAAGATGATATGGAGCTGAACAACATAAGTGTTCTCCTGAGGGAGATAGTCATCTCTCATCCTAACTTCTGCACACTAAGCTATGAGTGCAGAGTGGAAAATGAGAGCAGGATATCTCAGTCTGAGATCAGTGCAGAGCTCATGGACTCAGAGGATTTTTTTTCTGTTGGAGTAAAAGAGAGAGATAATATATATACCCTTGACTGAGAAAAATACTGAAATATGGAATGAGACAGATCAATGAGGAAACTGAAAAAGGAACAATCCATTGAAACCTCAGGAAATGACACCAGCTGAGGCAGGGAGAAGGCTTAGTGATACAGGTCCTTTCAAGCATCAGCATCTCAGATCAGAAATCTATATTGGTTTTAAAACGCCGGGTTCCTCAAAGCAATTTCAAATTACAGAGCAGAAGCAAAGTTCATGGAAACACAAAACTCCCTTTAAAGGTTAAAGGAAGGAAGTGACACAGATTATTGTTTCCATGCCCTGTTAAAATCTATGCTGCTGCGGTTGAGAAGCAGGAGTGAAATGTTAACTCTCCTCTTTTCTTGCAAGGAGGAGACATTGAACAGGAATCTGAAAGGTCAAGGCCTGGCAAAAAGCATCTACAGAATAGAGCAGTGCCTTCTGCTGCCCCATCACTTCTCACCCACAGAATTCCCAGTGGAATGTGAAGTGGCTCCTTAGAGCTCTGCTGGGAGTGAGGAGAGCTGGGTCTTCTTGGCCTATCATAACCTGAGACTGTATTGAGTCAATTTGCAATTAGATGCCAGAGCTAATGTTGATATTCAGCACAGAAAAGACAAGGACCTCTTGGAGTGAGTCCAGAGGAGGCCATGAAGATACTGTGGGTGCTGTGGAGACAGGCTGAGAAAGTTTGCAGTGCTCATCTTGGAGCAGGGAAGGGTCAGGTGAAACCTTATGAGCCCTTTCCATTATCTAAAGGGGACACAGAAAAGATGAGGATGGAATTTTAGCAGGGTCTGCTGCAAAAGGGAAAGGTTTTTAAAAAGTTTTTTAAACTAAAAGAGGTTAGATTCAGACAAGATATGAGAAAGAAATTTTTTAGCAATGAGGTGATGAAACACTGGCACAGGCAGCCCGGAGAGGCAGTGGCTGCCTCATCCTTGGAAATATTCAAGCTCGGACAGGGCTCTGAGCAACCTGATCTAGTTGAAGATGTCCCTTTCCTTCCTGTCTCCCATGGCAGAAAGCTTGGACTAGACTACCTTGAATGGGCCCTTCCAACCCAAAGCATTTTACGATCCTATATTTAAAGAAACACCCAAGAACACTGAAGCTTTGTCACCTTGCAAACCATTTCTGAAGTTGATTTTGGGGTGAGGGAAGTGGGTGAGGCAGAGTCTTTGACAGGGCAAAATGAGCAGAGCTCTCTGTGCAGCAGCAGTTGCCAGGTAGGAATCTGGTTTAGACCCTCTGAAAAAACCTCCTTGCTTTGATGTGGCTTGAAGCTTTTTCTAGCAAACAGGGTAAAATTCCAAGTGCTCATTTTCTGCAAATACCACCCTGGAGAGCCAAACTTGCTGGCATTCAGAGCACAACCATTGCTGCTGACAAAGACAAGACTGCTCTGCGAGTTACTGCCTCGAGATTTTGGAGTACAAGTTTATAGCCCTTGTGTAATTTTGGGGACTGCTCCCCACACTGAGAAACAAGCACAGGTAAGCAGGTATCTGAGCAGAGTTGCGATGCTCACACTGATTTTCTGGGGGATATCCTTCAGGCTTTCTGGTCTGCAGAAGTAGATTAGATCACTGCCCATTGCACCTTTCCTTCCAAGCATTTTATACCACCCTGCACTGATGAAGAGATCCTTAAACTATCACAGAATGGTTTGTGTTGGAAGGAACCTGGGAGACCATCCAGTTCCAACCACCCTGCCAAGGGCAGGGACAACTTCTACCATCCCAGGGTGTTCCAAGCCTGTCCAACCTGGCCTTGGGCACTTCTAGGGATGGGGAAGCCACAGCTTCTCTGGGCAACCTCTGCCAGGGCCTCACCACCCTCACAGGGAAGACTTTTTTCCTAACATTTAATTGAAAACTTTTTGTTTAAAATCATTCTCTCTTCTTCTATCACCATTTGCCACTATAAAAAGTCTCCCTGTTTTTTATAGGTACATTTCAAGTACTCAGATACCACAATAAGATTCCCCTGGAAGCTCTCTCTTCTCCAGGCTGAACAGCTCTAGCTCTCAGCCTGTCTCTGTGCCTTTGCACAACAGAGCTGGGCTGCATCCTGAGGTTACATTTAGTAAGCTGCTGTGGACTGAGGGCACAAACCCATGGGGAGGTGTAGACAAAATTCTTGGCTGGTCAGGAGCTGTGAATGCACAGTTCTAGAAGTAGATCATAATTGAGAGACTTCATATCTTGATGATGTTCATCTGGGTTTGTATGTCTGGCTCAAACTCTCTCAGGTCTCCAACATCTGGGAAGCTTGTGAAAAACTGAGGAAAAAAGTAAAGAGTGTGGTGTATTCTGCAGAACTAGAAGAGTGTCTGCCTCAGGGAAAAAAACAGGTTATGCTGAAAAAATATCTTGGTTATGAGTGTCATTGCCCTGGCTTCCATTTTTGTCCCTGTGGGTCATCAGCTCCACCAGCGAATACCAAGCTTCAAATACTGAACATTTTCCAGGCCCTTTGCATTCATGTGCAAGAGGACAGGGACAGGATGGTGAGGAATACCAATGAAATATACTGGCTGAGTGTGACTATTAGTGTGGATATATCTCACTCCCAAGATGATTTTTTGACAAAATATATTTCATTTTACTCCAGAAGCCAAAATCATACCCCCACCCCAACCCCAAGAAAATCTTCGTGCTATGTTCTTAACTAGCATAAGTCAGTGTTTATTCAGTAACAAAAGGTTTGAGAATCTGGACCTCAATCAGGGGGTTTTGTTTTCCTACAAAAGGAAACAGGAAATGAGACGCCATGAATTAAAAATATATGCAAATAATGCAATTAGTTATTTCTGTCAACAGCTGAAAAAATTGAATTGGCCCAGTGTTACATGCAGAAACTCAAACCTATTGCTTCAGAAGTTTTTTCCAAAACAAGATTGTTTTCACAGATACTGTTGGAAATCCATGAGCCTGCACCAAGAAAAGCAGTTGCCTGATAAAGGGACGAGTGCTGCTGGCACAGCCCTGCCTGCACAGAGCACATCTATTATTGCTGTATAACGTCACAGAGTTGAGATATGGTGACCTGACTGACACCTGGAGGAGATGAGCCTCATGTTCTGAAGCATCCAATTTTGTTCCTTGTCCACGAATCTGCAGCTCCAATCTGCAAGATCCCAATCTGCGTCATTCTTCATTTGCATGAGCGTGTGGGTTCCTGCAGCACTCGCTGTAGCCAAGAGGATTTTTACTGAGGAAATGGAAAATGCTGCTTGCTGGACACACAGAGGGTGAATATTCCAGCTGGCACCGTTTTCTGAGAGTACTAAAAATTTCCATCAGTACAATGAACCCATCTCTCAGCAGCAGGGACCATATAAGTACTGCAAGTAGAACTTAGTCTGCATTAAATTGGAGATGTGGAGGGGTTGTGGGGAGGGGAGCATCAGCCCAGAGGGTGGGATGGAGCTGTTCCCTCTCACCACCGATTCTCGAGGTGACTGCAGGAGTGACTCCTCCCTCCGCTCGCCCTCAGGACTCTCAGGATTATCTCCCAAATTGCAAGGGGTGTTAAGTTCAGTCCAAAACATGAAAGAGCTGGCACTTGCTTCTCCACCAAGACAGAGGTTGTGCCAGCTTGCTCTAAATCCATCTCCTCAAGCCAGGCAGTCTGAAAGCTGAGGAGTAGCACCCTCTAACCCAGAGAAAGGCAGACAGGAGCCAAGCCAAGTTACACTAAAGCAAAAACAAGGAGTCCCACTGATAAGGGCTCTCTGTCACCTCTCAGGAGGAAATGGGTCACTTAAGAGCAAATCAGTCACTTTCCCTGGAAGTAGAATCAGCTAAACTATGTGAGTGAAAGGTGTAAAAGGCTGCTGATGAATAGGTTTGGGCTCCTAATGAGTGACCATTGCCAGGAAGGGATTTCCAGTGATTGGATTCCTTGTTCCATCTCCTGAAAACGACTTTATTTATGGCTGCAATAAGTAGAAAATAGGTATATCCTATGGCCTAGCAGGGTATGGGAAGCAACAATAACTCTGATTCACAATCAAAATGGTCCAGTATGTGAGTAATCATTCCTTTGCCTTCTTCTCTTTGAAAATACTATGAAATTTGAAAGTTGGTCGTGAGCCCTCTACTTACCTGTCTGGTAAATACAATGCCATGCAGATATTGGTAAGGCCACAAACCTCTGTAAGCTGGTGGCTATTTGGCTTATTGCAAGGAGTACTGGGTGAGATTCCTGCATAACTCAGGCCTTGAAATCTGGAGTGACTAATTTTTTTGTGAGCTGTGCTTATTTTCATCAACTAAGGATTATGCTCGTTCCACTTAATAACAGCAGCCTCGACTGGTGATAAGGAGAAAATTTCAACAGTGAATTTCAGAGAAATATCAGGGAGAGGTGCTTGAAAAAATAAGCCTGTCAGAAACATCTAAGTTGGCAATGCACCATTTCCATTGTTCGTGTTCTCCACAGTCACATCTGGACTGGAAGCACTAGAAATGGTTTAAAAATTTGGTGACTGCAGGATTCAATAAAACTCTCCCACTCTGTGCACGACCTTTGTGTATTTCTGATTAGTTTGTATGACTCACTGCAAGTTTTATTCAGGATTGTGCAGGACAAGGCTGACAGGAGCAGCATTGCTGGGTAGTGGGAGAAAGAAGTCTCTTACAACAGCCCTTAACATTTAACAGTTGGACTCGGTGATCTCAGAGGTCCTTTCCAATCTTAGAGTTCTGTGATTTTATTCTGTAGTTGGTACATTCTGTCTTCAAAAACACTTATTCTCAGGACTTCATTTTCCTATGCAAGACATCCTGAAGGACTTCTATGAAAATTTCATCAGTTATTTATAAATGCCATGTTATTGTTGTCTTGATTAAAACTTAGAAAATCTCCCTTGCCTTGGCCGCTCTCCCTGACTGTACCTACATTTTGCATGGTGCTACTTGAGTGGGGGGAACATAAGTTTCTCTCAGACATCTTCGGAGGAGTAAACTCGCCCTGTCTGTTAACATTGAAATGTCAACTTCGCTCGACTATTTAAATCTACCTCTTGTTGCTCCTGGCAGTACTTTGCAGCAGGATCATTCTGTGTATTTGATCCAATGGAGGATTCTCTGTAATAAGGAGAAAAATCAAAAATGGAAGAGTTACAATTGGAATAGAGTAAATCTCAAGACCTATTAATTTACACCTTCCTTAGGATCATTTTGTCCTTCTCCCCAAGTGTGAGAGCTGGTAGCCTGGAAGACTGAACACAGGATGATCTTGTCCCCATCATCTCCTCATCTTCAGTGCAACTGGACAAGTGTGGAGGGCCAGAAACCTGGTTGTTGCCAAAAAGCACCCAGACAAGCTCAGAACTCATTCGTCTGTCAAGTGGAAAGAGATCAGAGCGGGGTAGAAGAGAGAAAATAGGAGGAGAATAGATGTTTGTCAGAAAAATAAAAATAATTTCATTCTTGCCAGGACTGAGAGGCTATTCCCATCTGCAGAATGAGCTGGCATTAATTTGCTGCCAAAGGGGAGTGTGTGCTGTTCCCTGATCTGCAACACTGCTGGTAAACTGAAGACCTGCCCTCTACCCACAGTAAAATGGGGAAAGGACTATCCATGGGATCCATCACCTTGTGATGAATTGGAGTTTCTGTTTCTTTTCTTCTTTCCTAAAGGAACACAAAAATCAAAGGATTCAATTCATCTGCCCTGCCTCTTTAAATTTGATCTGATGTCAGAGCTGGAACTTCATATTTAGGATGCAAAAGGTTTTCTGAATAGGGATTTTTTTTTCCCCCCAGTGTTTCTTAAAGGCTGTCAGACCCCCTCCCTCTGTTCCCCACACCACCTTTCTTCTCCATGCCACCTGCCTTCTGTTGGATTAAATCCCACAAGAAAGGAAAAAGGAAAAGGTCTAAGATGAATAAATGTTGATAATATTGAAAGACTTTTTTTAAAAAATCATGATTTTAAAGAAAATGAGCCAAACCTCACCTCCTAGCAAACCTAAGGAGCTCTGCTTGCCCATTCATACTTCAAAAACCCCTCTGCCAGGCTACAGTTATCTCTGCTGCTTCCCAAGGCTTCAAACCCTTCCCACTCAGGCGTTGCTTCTATTTCTGCTCCCAGTGCCACAGCCAGAGCGCTCTGGCTGTCCAGAGGGAAGGTTCAAGAGGGGCAGCCTGAGCAGATCCCATTACGGATAACGCAGGATCATTTAAAACACTTTTCATGCTCCCTGGAGAGTTGTTCAAGGAGTTTCCTCCTTGCACTCCACTGAGGGCATGAACAGGGCTGCTCCTTGTACATTGACTGGGGGAAATGTCAAATGCTTGTGTCACAGTCTCCATATTTTTTTGTGTGGTCACCCAGCCCTTGTCTTTCAACTCATTGTTCATTTTTTGTAGGTTTTGGCAGCCTTGCTACAAATTTTGTTTTGCATGTATTTTTTTTTTCATATCTTTCACTCTCATTCTTAGCTTGAGATAGTTCTTGGGCTCTCCTGTCATCAAAGAGGGTTTTTTCTCCTCTGTGTAGGTTGAGATCTGTTCTTTTCAATGCCTCCAGATGCTCAGATAAAAGTTCCTGTGTCCTGTAGAATACACACACAGGTAAGGCCCAAGCTCTGTGCTTTTATACTCTTCTGTTTCTCAATAATTAATGAAAAAACTTGATCCCAACAAGCTCATATGATTATGGAGGTTGTCAGGAGAATGTCCTGCTAGACCAATAAAAATAAATTTTAAAAAAGTGCCAAACTCTCTAACACATCAATAATTTGGTTACTTACTCATGGATTATTAGCATCCCCCAAATCAAACACTCCCACCCTTCTCCAACAGTCACAAAAGCAAGTGGAGAGGGAAGAAAAACCTAGGAAATGTTCATTTAGTATTACTGCATACATGTGCCTTTAGAAATCCTGAATCATAATTTAATAGAGAATTTCTGATGAGATGGATATTAGTTTCCCTATTCATAATGATTCTAATTACTGCACTTGATATTTTTACTTTTGTAGTCACAGGGTTCAACAGTTTCTTCTTTCTTTCACACTGTAATATTATGAAGTTGTGTTAATCTTACAATGCAAAGAAATACTGCCATGTAAAAAGCAGACAGTAAAAAGCAAAATAACCTTGGAAATACAGGCAAGCTGCTTAAATGAATGAAAAGAAAAAATATTCAATGCAGTTTTCAGTCTCTTATAGAGTGAAAGAACATTCCAGGAGAAAAATGAAGACTGTCATAAAGTGACAAAAATTAAAACCTAGGAGCCACTATCAAAATTAACTGGAAATCCAAGCTTTAATTAAAATCTACCAACCAACCAAACAAAACAACCACAACAACACACCCCAAAAACCAAACCAAACCAAAACCCCAAAAAACCCCAAAACCAAACCAAACCACAAAAAAACCACCAAAATAAAACAAAACAACAAAAAACAAACCAAACAAAAAAACCCCTCAAGTAAAAAACCCACAAAAAACCTGAAACAAACCAACCAACCAAACAAACAAGAAACCCAAACAAACAAAACCAAAACCAAAAAACCCGAAACCAAAAAAGCTCCATACACACACACACACAGAAACCCAAACCACAAACCAAGAACTCCACTCTTTCCAAACATTAATAAATCCCAAACTAAACTAACTATGTGAAATACTTTGCCTTGCAAGTAGGCTGAACATGATCACCCTGCCATATACCACGGACAGCTGATACACAATAAATTCAGTTAGCTAAGCTCTCTGTCACTAAAGGTAATTTGCTTTTCCCAAACTTATTTCCCCTAATGTCCAAGAGCAAAATACAGAGGCAAAGCCTGCAGAACAGCTCCTCTGTGAGGAACAGTTAAGCTGGATAAGTTTGTCTTTCAAGTTGCAAAAAATATAGAAGGAGAAATGTTGAATATTAAATCTAGAATTTTAAATTGGGGGTGAAAGATTAGGGTGAATGCTGGTGTGGCCCCTAGTGTGGAGATAACCGGAAAATTGACTACTGGTTGTGAGAAGTACATGGATTCCAAAATCAGTGGAAGGCAAAGTCTTTGAAGATTGTTGAATTCAAAGACTTTTTTTGAAATTTATGAGTCGCCAAATGCTAGGGTAGGATTCCTGGAAGAAGAACCAAGTTTTCCTCATTTCTGTACATTTCTCTAAGTGTCTGCCAAACCCCACTGTTGGACAGGGAATTAATATTTATTAAAAAATACTTCTATACAATTTTTTCTCCTGGCTCTGCTCAGCGTGCCGGAAGGAACTGGAGGCTGTGCAGGAGCTGCTCCCACTCACAACTGAATACATCAGCTTACATTTACAGAAATGAACATCAAATAAAAAGTTGTCTTTTGTACAGAGTAAACCATCAATGGAAAGATGAAGCCAATTAAGTGATGCCAGAGAGCATCTTAAAACTCTGCAGTCAGGACCAGAGAGGGCTGCAGTCAAAGCTGGAGGTTGTAAGATGTGGAGAGCCTCTCCTCCAGTGAGATGAGTCACTGGGCAGCCACATCAGCTTGGCTGACCCAAGTGATCTAAGGAATTTCACACTCTGGAAGAACAGCTGAAACAAAATTCCTTCATTTTGGACCTGCTGCAGTGGCATCACATTAAAACCTTGGACAGCACATGGCACAACAAAATGCCTTCCTTTGCTGATCCTCTCACAAGATCTTTGCAGTTTTTTGTGGTCCAGTCTGGTGACTTCTATCCTGAGCCACAAAAAGAAGGGTGAAGGGAGATAAATCTTCTTGCTGAGCCACCCAATCCATATCTTCGTGGAAGTAGTTGTTCCCTGAGCTAATTTAATAATTCATGATGGATACGTTCTCTCTTGAGTCCTAAATTCTATCCTTTGCCAAAGAGTTCCTAGGTCTACCTCATACTGTAGGAATACTGTTTATTCCACCTAAGCACCTGCTAGATCAGGTGAATTTGATGAGAAAATAAGTAATTCCCCACTCCTCTTTGCCCATGGTTCTGTAGACCTCTGTCCAATCCCTGAATTCAGATTCATTTCAGATTCAATTCCAGTTGGACAGATTGGAATTCTGTCCAATCTCTGAATTCAGGGGTTTTTCCCAGGGCAGAGAGACCCATTCAATGCAGCTGCACTTGGTGTAGCAGTCCCTCCATGTCTTTAATTGCACTCGTTGTCAGTCTTGGTGGCTTTTCTATTTATAACAATCCCTTTAGCACACTGAGTGGCCAAATGCCTCATGGTGCTCAGAGTGGGAGAACCATGAATTTATACAGTGTCATAATGATCTATTTTCCTTTCCATTTCTTTCCTAATGACTCTTAGCATTCAATTTAGCATTTTTTTGATTGCTGTTGAGCTCTGCAGTGATGCTTTCATGGAACTGTTGCCACCCTATCAAGCTCTCACTCGAGTCATAATGGTTTGATGAAAGCCTATCAGATTTGTTTTCAGGCATCTACCTTTACATTCATCTCCCCCTTCACTTTTATACACAGTGAATTTATTCTGTGCTTTTATTTCTCACTCAATCTTTTTCAATTCTTCACAAGTGGTTTTTGTACTTATTGCTCTGAAGTAGATTCATATCTGCAGAAAGTTTTGCCAGCCTCACCATTAATACACTTTTCTTGGGTCACTAATGCATGTATTCAGCAGTACAGTTTCCTACAGAATCCTTTTGTTGCTTCCCTCCCTTATGAAAGCCACTCACTCCTACTATTCAACTCCAATTTTTTAACCATATCAGGGCTATCACTGCTGGGACTCACAAATTCCCTCTTTTCAGCAATAATAGCAGGACCATCCTGGAAAACATCTGAAGTGGCTCCCAGTGCTCTTTATAGGAGCTCATTACGTTGTGTTTTCTGGTGGGTAGAAAGAGGGATCTTATCCTTGCAAAACTTCTAAAATCATGAGGAAGTGTTTAACTAATCAATTCTCTTGTGGATTTTGGATGAGTGTGGGGTTTGGAGGTGGATTTTGCATGGTTCTTAGTCCTCACTTTATGCCTTGAAAGGTTTTTACTCTAACAGCGTTAAGAATCTAGAGGAATTTTCAGCAATATAGCAAAGACCATCCAGCTACACTGTCAAAGCATGTTCAGGCCCAGATTCCCCTTGGATCAAACAAGTCAAGATTTTAACTTTAATATTTCTAAGCTCTTGCCTGTGAGCTGCAGTAAGAGGAGGTTTGTTTCTGCTCTACCTATTTTGGGATAGAAGAGATATCTTAAAAGTTATTTCTGTATTGATTTAACGGATAATCTTGACAAAGTTAGCCTTCCATATATGTGGTGGTGGTGATCAGGGGTGCTGATCTGTTCACCTCTGAGGGCATCCAGTGCTCCTTCAAAGCTAACATGGATCATCCTTGTTCCCGCTCCATTCAAGCCATGCCTTTGCAGTCAGTCACTTTTTCTTTTGCTCTGCTGGGTATTTCTGATTGTACCAAGCAGATTGAACCCTTCACAAGAAAGCTGCCCAGCCCTTGTACAGTCTGGCCTTTAACAAGCAGATAAACAGCACATCTGATCCATAAACTCCTCCTGATGGTTATTGCCTGGCAGTAATCTACAATACAAAAGGCACAATAAGCCCCTGGAGGGTTGGCAGTGCCTCCATCGACTGATTCTGAGTCTGATGCTGCCACTCATTGTCACCGTGGGCAGCTGGAGTCACCACAGAGACACCGGATGAGAGGGAGCACTGTCATCCCAAAAGTGCTTCCTGACAGTGGAGCAGCTCTCTGACACAGTAATTGGCTGTGGGAGACACTGAAAGCTCTGGATGTTGCCATAGAGCACCTGGAGGGCAGTAATCACCAAGGAAGAGAGGAATTGCTGTAAGCAACATATTTTTCTGAGATTAAAAGCATTTCATGAAAGTGGGAGAACAGATGGGACTGGATAAAACACTAGGCCTAGAGTGAGCAGTGAATATTTCACAGGTATTGCATCCTCATGAAACAGAGCTGAGCTTGGCAATAAAGATATTTTACCCACCTTTGTGAATCAGCCAGGGCTCAGGAGAGCACAGCAGCAATGAGGAATTACAAAGAAGTATTATGTGGTGGTTTTGTTGAGAAATCTGTAAATAATATTGACTAAAGTATTATGGAGAATATTTATCGAATGCCCAACAGAGTATTTTTGTATATTTGATTAAGACTTGACACTATTAATTATCAAATAACACTCAGAGGTTAGTGTTAGCCTTGACTCGTTCTGCTGGCAGAAGTCAAATGATCAAATGTGACTGAGGGCTTTTCTACACACAGAGTCGTTCCACACCTTCCATATTGACATCATTAAATAGCAATTGTAGAAATGCTAATTGAATGGGAACTCTAAAGGTCTTGAATTACTCCTGAACAACACAGCCACTCATAATGCAGATATTCCAGTGTCCTGCCCATAAATTGTGTGCCCATTTCCTATCTCCATAGAAAATGCAGATTAGTATTCATAAGACCTGCTTTCATTTTTCATAGAAATAAAAGACTGTCCTAAGGAGAATCAGCCTGGACTGATATAGAAACCCTCATCAATAATGCATCTCCCCACACTCCCAACTTCAAGGAAAGAACACCCTGCACTTTTGACTCAAACTAAAACTTGTTTTACATTACAGGAGTGTCAAACCTTTGGTTATCATTACAAGAGCTAATTAGAACATAGTCATTAGAGGAGATACAGGCTCCTCCTCAGAAAGTGACAGCATGAAGTCCTTTTTCAGGGTTTGCTGTGTGGGCTCAGGAGCTGATGGAGTCATTAAACACAGCCAGGAAATTAGCACACCCCCATGGAAATCAAGACATCAGATGAGCTTCCACATGAGCAATGAAGAGCTCTGGAAATCTGAAAAATTAAGCTCCCTCTTGGTGGCATTTAACCACAGTCAATGGAACTGTTCCAATAAATCCTGGTTGGACCATATAGAACATATGCAGTGCATATCCAGAGGTACTGCTGAGACCAATTTTTCAATATTCCATCCTTGTCAATATTCCTGAGCTGGGAGATGGCAACAGAAAGGGAGAATTACCAAAACATCCTTCCATAATCACCCTCTCAGGGCAGGGACTCTTTTTTTTCACTGTGAAATCTGGAAAGATGGCTAAAGTCCCAGTCCTGGAACAACCACCCTGCAGGTGTTATAGGCACAGGATCAAGGGTGAAGCTAAAGAACAAAACATCAATAGGATGGGATCAGGTTATCAAAGAGTCTTACATTAAGACCAAAAAATTACAGAGAATTGTGTTCAGACAAGACAGTCGTACCATTCACTGTATATTATTTGGAATCTAAATCTCTCATTTCTTTGATCTTCAACACAAGGGATACAAAAAACAGGACTAGAAAATTGAGCAAGTAAAATCTTCAGAAGCAGCAAGCAAAGAAAATATCTTCCACAACATTTTCCTGTTCTTTTTCTTTTCTGTGTGATTCCAAAACCCCAAAAGGTTTGTAATGGGGCACTATGAATTGAAGGGGAATTAAATATATATATATATATATATATGTACACACCACCACCCC
>VXBQ01019702.1:1676431-1732272 GCA_013400175.1 Phainopepla nitens | reverse complement strand
ATACCAAAGCTCTGAATAATAATAATAATAATAATAATAATAATAATTAAAATATAAAATGAAAAATAATTCTATTCAATAGGCAATGCAGCCAGGAGACTGAGTGCCAGAGGTAAAAGTAACATCATTAGCTACAGAAATTCCTGGGCACTTCACCAAAACCTGGAGGTGTTAATTGAAGACAGTAAAATCACTACATATAGTGATTATGACTCCAGTGTATTTCTCATGGAGGTTAAGCTGTGTCCACTTGCTCTCAGCAGTTACCATCACTTGCACTCAAATCATCCTCTTGGTCCACTTTTCTAATAATCATCTCTATTTCCCACCTGCTTGCTCAAATCTGTCTCTGGAGTAATGGTCTTTTTCCAATGATCAGGACATAGAAGAAATCCTGATAGCTGCTCCTTTTATTGCCCCATTTGTCTTTGATGTCTTTCTCCTCCAGCTGCTGATTTGTGCAAAAGGTCTTTTCCACATTCTTGGCTCGCTTGTTCTCCAATTTATTGTCGTTCTTAATTCTATTGTCCCTTCTAGCAAATTTTCTTTAGTTTAATAAAGTTTCTTGAGCAATTTTGCATCATGAATTGCATTATAGATTCTGTAGTTACTCATGTGAAGAGCTCTGTTATTACTCCTGGAGTAAATATTGTTTTTTATACATTACAAGCTTTCACGTTCTTTGGATTATTGCTCTTTGGTATCACTTAAATGAATGCTTCTACACAGAGAACATCTTTTCATCATTTTTCATCCATTTGTTCCTCCTCATATCTTAGCTCATAATCTTTAACACACTGTAGTCACAGAGTTTGCTCTAAACTCAGATTTTGGGGGCAGTAAATGAGCTGTATGTGTTCCTCAGCTGAAGGTTTTAAAACAGGGAAGGCTGGTGTGGGCTCATATGACTGGTGAGCTCCCTTTGGGGACGGATTTACTGAGTTAAACTCTCCTTGCTGCATGAGACCGTCTGGAATTGAAAACAGGATAGGAGGAGAGATGCTGCTATTCTTTCCCTCTTATATTCTAAAGCTTTGAGAGGGATATAGTGGCATTAATAGCCACTGGGACTCCAATCAAGATGTACCCTTGGCTATACCTACATGCCAAAAAAACTAAGAGGAGGCTTCAATATAATGATTTTCATGAACAAAATACTTTCCACAGAATTTTCAGGTGCTCAGGGGTCACATAATTCTAATTCCAAACCCCTGCCATGGACAGGGACACCTTCCACTAGACCAGGTTGCTCCAAGCCCTGTGCAACCTGGCTTTGGACACTTCCAGGGATGGAGCATCCACAACAGAAGAGGAGGAGGATCTTTCAATTCAGGGATGCCACCTTGCACCTTTCTCTGAAAAATGTATGGAAGACAGTGGGAACCACTATGACCAGTAAGACCTGGTCATTTTCAGCATCAGTGCAGTACAGAGGTTTAAAGAAATGCACTTTGTCCCACCTTCTCTGCCCAGAGTGAATTATCTGGGAAAAGGGCAGGAATCTGAGTGAGCGCTCAGAAGAGCTGATTAATTTTAGAAACATGAGCAAGTACGTGGGACAATAATGCATCAAATTTGATGGGACCAGTCAAAATGCATACAAAAGAGTGAGACTTCAAGAGTGCCTGGTATCCTGTTTAGCAATAAAGACCAATTGTTTCCTTTCATTCCATGTATCCTGTAGAGCTTTTAGTTCTGTGGCAAAACCCGTGCTGACCATCAGCCCCCCCAAGCCAATTTCTCTCCCTCCTCTCCTCAACAGTCCTGTTGATATAGAATGAAGAGCAGAAGGTCAAATAGCTGTAGGTGTCCAAATAAATTGCCAAATCCTTCTCTTATTACATCGTTGAATGGATAGGCCATTAGTGTTTATGAAAAAAAAAGTGGATTTGCACCCTTTGCTAGGAAAAGTTATGCTCTTGTTCCAAAAATAAAGCAAAAAAAACAACAACAAAAAAAGGAGGCAAGGCTATTACTGAATTATAAAATTCATTCAGCCCTGCAGTGCAGCCTTTCAGAGTTCTCCAGCAGAGGAAACTCTTTATCAGGCACCCGGAATATATAGTCCCCAGAGACTCTGAGATAAGAAAGCACATTCTCAGCTTCACATTAGGCTGTGGTGTGATCTGAAGGGTGATAACATTTCTCCAGCTGGCTGTGAGAATCATTGATTCATTATTCAGCTGTGTCTTCAAGCCCCCTTGATCAAGGGTCCTTTTTCTCTCTGTCAGGCAACTGTTCCGTTCTATGTTCCTGATTTCTTTACATCTCTGCCTTCAGTACTGTTATCTCTAACTTAGACTATGCCAGTGTTCAAATGCTGGCTCCTTTTTTTACCTTTGTGAGAAGAGACAGAGTGAAAACAATTATGTGATGAGTGTTTAATGTATTTCTGGGAGCTATGTGCTGCTCATTTAAAGTCTGGACTTTCCCTTTACAAGAATGCTAGAAAGAAGAAAAGCAAGCCAAGTGTGAAGCTGCTATTTTTCTTTTTTTTTTACAATTTCTTTTTACACTTGCTGTCAAACCCTTTGCTTCACTCTTTCCCCTGCCTTTACATTATATTAGTAAGTGATGTTTCTAATTGTAATTGCTCTCATCCATTTCTCATCCTCCCAAACCTCACTCAAAGCTCCTGAGGTTGGAGCAGAGTGATGCAGTTTGTTAGAGCTGAGGTGACAGTGGGATGAATCATGGGCTTGGCACTTCAAAACCTTTTGTGGCATTTTAAACATATTTGCAAACAGAGGACATTTCACTGCAATTCCAACATGTTATAATAGAAAAATGGACTCATCTTCTCTGCAAGTTTCATTCTTGCTAACAAGAGGAGAAATAGAAATTTTTTTCTTGAAGTTTCCTTCTGGGGTTGCCCCTTGACATCTGCAAGGGTACCAAACAGTTCAGAACCCCCAAAATAATCACTCAGCTACAGGAAAAGAGAGGGACATCTTGCAGGAGCTGCAGTTGAGGTAATTATCCACTTAACTGCTCAGTCTTGGCAGATGATGTTGTGTTAGACAGACTGAAGTTCACAGTTATGTGCATTTGGAGGTGGTGAACAAAATACCCACACTGATCTTTCAAACAAAATACTTTTTGTACCCTGCAGTTCTTAAAGACATTTCTGTGCAGTGTTGCTGAGCTTTAATTTGAGGAGAAAGAACACTGAGGACTGATAATTTTCCCATGTTCAAGAGAATTCAAGAGTCATGGAGGAGCTGAGTTTGGAAGGGATCTCTGGAGATCTCTGGTCTAGCCTTCTGCTCCAGCAGGGTCACCCAAAGCTGCTTGCAGAGGACTGAGTGTAGTTGTTTTTTTAGAATTTCTAAGGAAGGAAACTCCACAGACCCACTGGGAAACCTGCAACAGTTTTTGATCATCCTTAGACCAAAAAAGTGTTTCCATTGTTTAACGTGGAACATTCTGCATTTCAGTTTGTGTCCATGGCCAGTGGTGAAAGACGAATTTACTGACAAAATCTATAGATGTAAAATCAGGTCACAAAATATGACTGAATACAGAATTGCATTTTTCACTGTGTACCATTTACCATTAAACTTCTTTGCTTTAGCCTGTGAACTCTGGACACTGAATATAATAATTTAGGCTTACAGAAAAAAGAAGCAGAAATGAATCTCTTATTTATAATTATTTTCTTTAGCTGAAATTTACTTTTGTGTAAAAACTGACACTTCATTTATCATGAGCTATGCAGAAGGTAAAAAGGACTATTTACATATTCATGTTTTCTAATTCCATATAATTTAGTGCTTATTAGAAAACAATATTTATTTATAATGTCTGCTTTTTTTTACCTTTATGTAGTCTTCAGTGCATACCTGTCCTTACCCATGTAGAGGATCTTCGAGTCAAACAGGGCCCTCAGGCACCAATTGTTTAAGATGGTGGTCAGAATGATCCAACAACCCAATCCAGAGCATAATGAAGTATTGCTGGATATATATCCTGACATTTGGTTACTCTCCTTCCTAGGTGTGTCTGCTGTATAATCTGAACATGCCTTGTGAGGATTTATGTTTAAAGCAGCTGATGCAGAGCCAGTTCACTGAAGCAGTGTGGAGAGGACTCTAAGGAGTGAGTTTTACCCCAGACTGCACCAAACCCAATCATTTCTGTACTCCCAGTTCCTCCCCTCCACCACACATTTTTCACATCACCATGTTAACCCTTTTCTCAACAACCTTCTGCACAGATTATCAGCTGTTTCCAGAAGCCTTCAGGCCTTCTCTAAGCCATTGTTTTCCGATGAGAACAACCATTTTGGAGCCATGGTCCACATTTTGCCCTCTGAGAAACCTCTGGTACACTCAGAGGCTGCCTGAGAGAACAACGACCCCGTGAAGAATGTGACAGAATATACAATTTCCAAATGGTGATGCACAAATGTTAATGACATGGATTTCCTGCCCACACTCAAACCTAATTCCACCCCAGCATGGTCTGTTCCATTAAAAACAGACTAAAAAGTTTCCCAAACCCCCTTATTCTGATTAAGTTGAGAAGCATGCGCAGGAACCACGTTTCCTGTTTGTTGCTATCAGTGTATTCAACTGTTCCATTTCCCTCTGGATTTGGATCAGAGGCCAGCAGCTAAGGGAAGTCAAATTTCACAAATGTTTTTGGTCACAATTCGCAAGCCAACCCTACTGGAGAGATCTCAAATGCCCTCAGAGAAACCTACATCCAGTTTCCTACGATTTTATTTAAAGCATCCTGCCTGTGAATGTGTGGTCAGCTTAAAAAAACCCTCTTGAAATGACCCAAAGTCATGAGCACCCCGTGGCTGGTAATTGGCCTCAAGTCAGCTTGTTGTTGCCTCGGTCATTTGTCAGTGCCTCAATTAACTGCAGATTCCACTCTTGCTAGGCAACAAGGGGAAAAATTGAGTGGGAATATTGAATTGTTCTGAGACCTCAGACCATTCCTTCTCAGTGAAAGTGTTTTGTATTGCCAAGTTCTGTAATGTGATAGTTTACCTATAGAGGGAATGTTGGCTCCTCTTGGTGCTGTCTGTATTCCCTTTCCTCCCCAAATCCTTGCCTCACTCCCTCCCTTGCCACAATGAACATTTTGGGCATCAGTCGTGCCACTCTGCTGGGTTAGTACCCAGGAGCTGCTGTCATTGGAGAGAGTGAAGGAGCATTTCTCTTCCTACTCATGCTATTAGAAGAGGTAAATGGGAAAAGAAATTAGAAAAAAAAATCTGCTCTTAATGTTAAATCTCCAAGCGCTGGCAAACAATAAACAGATTATGGATTTTTATATGACTTTAATGTGTGGAACTGTGTAAATATTAGTTGGAAGAAGCTTCTGGAGCCAGTCCCCTCTGGCTATGCAGTAATATTGGGGGTTCAAACCTCAGTTTTCTGTCTTGGTCTCATTGCAGGGAATGTGCTATGACCTCTCTTCCAGAGCTTGGCCTCGGGGCCCTGCAGGTGTGTGAAGGTGGGGCATCATCCAGGGCTGAAGTATTTTATAAGTGAGATGGATCAGGAGCCCCGCAGGGCATCTATGCCCCATCACACAGCAGGAAGGGCACGGACACTGTGTGAAGCCTTTTATGCCCCAGGATGGACCGTGCTCAATTTCAGATCATCCCAGGTCACCCAAAACAAGCACGCTGGAGATCTGAGATCCTTCAGCATGAACCACCTCAAGGTACCACTCTAGTGCCATCCTTCCACACAGGCAGATCACAACACTCCCAAAATATCAATAGGTTTCTGAGGATCTGTGTGTTCTGTGGTGGTTGGATCGAGCTTGAGAATGAGCAAAAGAACTGTGACTTTCAGAACTAATCTTGGCACAAATTACCCACTACCCTTTCAGCAGCCTCAGGCCAAAACGAAAGCTATTTCACCTTTCCGAGTCACCAGTCTGCCATACCTTCAAATGCCATTCAGAGACTGCTCTGATTTTTTCTGGGTTGTAATTTAATTAGGGACCTGTCTGGGAAAGTTGTAAAGGATTGTATCTCAAAGCTGGGTGTGATCCAGCTGGTAGATGTCAAATGAGCAGCTCTGCAACTCCTCTTTGATTCTGTAATTCTCCCACTTTAAACTAAAAAATCTCCAATCCATCTGCTGATTCCAGGCTCCAAGGAGATAGTAGAAAGGCTGCAAAATGTTTACAGTCAGAAGGGGGTCTGGAGTGTTGCAGTTCCTGGTTTTCAATGTGAGAATTGAGAATGTAAAGAGTGCAGTCCTTCCAAAAAAAACAGATCTTAATGTATAAACTCAAACATACCAAAAATCAATTCCGTTTTCTTGTCTTGCCTTTATGGGTCTTTCCCATAAAAGAATTGTACTAAGTTCTACAAATTCTGGGTTTTTAGTCTTTTAGACAAAAAACAGATAATGCATTTCACCTCTCCCACTGTGCTACATGACATACTATCATTGCATTTTCAGACATTAATAACATAAGTGTTTCTGTGAAATAGTTTTAGTCCCACTTCTTTTTTTCCTGCCAGTCGAAGTCTCTCTGTGGTTTTACAGCCCCTTTGCTGCAATCCCAAAGTAAGAAAGGACCTGGAAAATTAAGATTCTCTCCACATTATGTACATTCACAGCTAATTCAGCAGCAAGAAGGACATAAAAGTGTTACACGCCGCTGATTCATTTGAATTTTTGGCGTCACACCCTTGAAAATAGAAGTAAAACTGCACTGTGTATGATACAATGAACTAACAGAAAGAACTAATTTGTTATGAAGGAAATCTTTACTAATTAAGAGCATCATAGTCTTCCTGAAGTTATATGGAATTACTTCAAAATTCCCTCTATAAATTTTCAGGTGTTCACTTCAAATGTACACTTGGGATTGCATCCTGGCCAAATGTTCTCAGACCCTGCCTCCTCAAATTTTTCTGTTTCCTTATAGCCTTTCTGAGAAATTTTCTGCAAGTTCATCTCCATTCTTTCTGGGCACAAATTAATTGTTGATAAAAATAAAAGCTGTTTGGACAGCTACATTTTTCCCTGCAGTGCCATAGGCAGTAGTAAGATCCACAGCATGTTAATTATTTCCTGTTATGCATCTGCTCTTGGGATAAGTCACATTGTTGGGTGACAATTTCTCCATTCATGTCTACTAGGCTTAAAAAAGCGCTCAGGAGCAGGTTGCAATAGCAGTTAAGATAGATTATTTTTTTTCAGGCTGCTTTACAAAATTAATTTCAGCTTTAGCTCTCTTTTTAAACACAGCCCTAAAATAAACACTGTGCTTATTTTTGGCTCATGACCCTCAAATATAGTAATTGTGGTAGACACCCTGAAAAGATTCCACACTGCATCAGAGTGGCTGAACTCATGTAAGTGATGCAAACAGCCTCTAGTCAGAAAAGTCACAAAATTGTAGAATCACAGAATGGTTTGGATTGAAAGGAACCTTCAAGATTTTCCAGTTCCAACCCCCTGCCATGAGCAGGGACACCTTCCACTAGAGCAGGTGGCTCAGAGTCCCAAACAATCTGGCCTTGAACACTTCCAGGGATGGGGAATCCACAGCTTCTCTGAGCATCACATGCAGTGACGCCAGTGAAGCTGAACGTGGAGAGAATTCTTTTCCTGCTCCAGATGAGTGAGACACAGAAGTCACATTAACCTGTCAGTGCTAAAGAATGCCCACCAGCCCAGGTGGCAGTGGGGTAGATTTGTCCTCTGGCCTTATCAAATGAGTACAAGGATCCTTACAGGAGAAGCAAGACAGCCTGTTTCCAAGGAAATAAATTTCCAAGATTTTGCTTGCAGAGCAGTTCTGTCGCTTAAGGGATTTTGGCCAGGGAGGAGCCTCAGCTGTGATAACTCACCTTGAAAAAGCTGTTGAAAGGGATGTGAGAAATGTCAGAAAGTTCACACTTGAGCATCCAGGAGCACAGAGGTCTGGAAGGCATCAATGGCAGGGGCCAGTGGAGCATCATGTTAGGGAATGGACACTCAGTTACAACCAAATAGGCTTCCAATTCCACACAACTCCCTTTTCCTGTTAACCCCATGCCTTCATAAACTCCTGGCTAATCAAACCCATCAGACTTGGAGATTTTAGGCCCTCTCAAAATTGATGTGTGTGCTCAGGCAGCAGTTTTCTCCTTTACATTATGTCTGTCCCGAGTGGTTCAGCTGCTTTCACCGGCCAAGGAACCAGAAGAGATAAAGGGAGGTGAAGTGGGGAAGATAAGAACAGGGCTGAGCATGAATTTGAAGATCTGGTGATGAGTTTACAGCTGCACACACAGGTGCTACAAGGCAGGTATTAGAAAGGGGCAGGGTTTTTTGGTGAGGGTAAAAACATGGTTGTTGGCTGAGAAAGAAGCAGGAACTGCCTTATTTCTGAATAATTCTATGAGATGGGAGATGGGTTGGCTAATAGAGAAAAGAAGGATAAATGTATGACTTGATGCACCTGGCAGCCTCCACATCCTCACCTTGCATTTCCTACACCACCTCTGAGCCTGGCTCTTGCCCAGCTCCAGCTTTCATTGCAAACTATGACTCCTGTAGAGAACACACAAGTGTGAAGCTGTCCTCTGTTTTTTTCCCTTACCATGTTTAGTTTGCGGCTTTTGGTGTTTCATTAGGACTTTCCAGTCAGTTACACAGTACTGGAGCATGTTTTTAAAGTTGTTTATGAGCCACAGTCTGGCTGTAGCCTTCTCACCAGCAGCCAAGTCTCTTAAACATTGATTTGTCACAAGCTCTCTTTCCACCTTCTCCTCTCTCTACTTAACTTTCTCCATTGAAAACCCAGAGAAGCTATCTGGGTTTACTGCAAACCATTATTCAGTCCATAGTTTGCCAGAATTTCTTTTGAGATCTCTTTGAGACAAATCTTAAAGGCTCTGGTATCACTCATGTCTTTAGCTATGGGAAGTATCTCTATTGAGCTGCACTGCCTGTCCTATAGAAGGAAAAGATGGTCTTTACAGTGCTATTTGGCCTCCACCTCCACACACCCACATTACAGTCCCCCTCACAAATCATACCCTCTTGGCAGGGCATGCAAAAGTGGGCAGGCAATTAAATTCCTATGGAAAGCTGGTTTATTCTCATTAATGACAACTGGTGGTACTGAAGACAATGCTGAATTTGGATGCCTTGTGTCCTTGAAATATGAACAGAGGTTCCCTTTAGGGTCAATTCCTATTCATTTTTTGCCACTGCTATAAAATCTACTTCTCCCCGCCCAGAGGATGGGACATATCCTCTCCTATCAGACTGTTAAAATCAAACTGACTCATGACCCAAAATTCTGCCATACCCCTTCTCATCAAAAAACTGCTTTGTTTGCTAAAAGGCTCTTTTTATAATCCCCTTTGGTGCTATTCACTGTTAACACAACTTCCTGTTGAGGTCTTCCAAATTTTCAGTGTTGGTTGAGCAAGGGAAAGGGAACTCTAAATACTGGAACAAGCCCTGGAGCAGCTACCAGTGAGAATGCAATCCCAGAGGGTCAAGAGGAGCTTGGATGCCTTTTGGTAAACCAAAATTCCTGCACATTCCAGCCGCCAAGGCAGCCACTGGCCCCTTGAACCAGCTCTCGACTGAACATTTTTAATCATTCCCCTGAGCCCTCTTCAACAGCAGCAAACTTGTCCCAGGAAAGCTCCGTTACACCCTTTGCAAAGGAAATTATCAGCAGGCTTGTTAGTTTGTTGTTGTGTGTGTGGGAGCAGTTTACAAAGACTGCACCTCAAAGCGTGAGGTGCTTTTCCTTTGGGAGGCACTGGGAATAAAAAGGTTAAAAAATTAATTTGCAAAAATGAATGGTTTGGATTCCTGAACAGTAGATATTTGTTTTTGCTGCAGAGTGTTATTGTTAGCTCACATAACAGAATAAAGATGCTGCTTACACCTCTTATCCATCTGCTCAGGGATGAGTGTAATGTGAGTATTGCTGTTTCCTTCCAACCTTCCCAAATCCTGACTCAGCAGCAGGGGACTGAAAGACAAGTCCTGCATTCACTAGGCCAGCATGGGGAAGCTCATAAAATCAAGATTTTCTCAAAGCCTGGGATGTTTTCTGCCCCAGCCTCACACACCCGTGCTGTCCCCAATGCCGGTTACCCCTGGCATCCAGCAGTGTGAGTATTCTCCAAGAAATGTCCCAGGATTAGGAATCTTCCATGGTGATGCTGGTCAGTTGTACCAGGTACCACGTCATGGGCATGATAGGTTATGTTCCTTGAACTTGTTGCAAGAAGAGAGACCAAAATTTCCTTCTGAAACCACATACAATTAGGAGCTGTTTGACCAAACCCTTCTGATCAATGTACAATTTGAAATAGGAGCAGCCTCTGGGCCACTCTACTCCAAAAATCAGAGGGCTTATTTTGTGTATGATGACTTACATGCTCCAAAATCCAAATATTTTCTGGCATGAGGGAGCTGGGAAAGGGGCTCAGCCTGGAGCAAAGGAGGTTCAGGGGGGACCTCGTGGCTCTGCACAAGTCCCTGGCAGGAGGGGACAGCCGGGGGGGTCGGGCTCTGCTCCCAGGGAACAGGGACAGGAGGAGAGGGAACGGCCTCAGGCTGGGACAGGGGAGATTCAAGTTGGATATTGGGAAAGTTTCTTCACCTAAAGGGTTGTCCAGCCTTGGCACAGCTGCCCAGGGCAGTGTTGGAGTCCCCATTCCTGGAGGGATTTAACAACCCTGTGGATGTGGCACTTGGGGACATCAGTCACTGGTGGCCTTGGCAGTGCTGGGAGAAAGGCTGAGATTGATGATCTTAGAGGGCTTTTCCAACCTAAACAGTTCTGGGGTTCCATGATCTCACATCTCTCTGAAGGGACTATAAGCTCATGGGTCCAATTAATTTTCAAAAAAATCACCCTCTGAATTTGACTTGTGTTTGCTGACACTAAACATGTTCTTGAGGCCTTTTCCAGCACTTTATTTCTATGATTTTGAGCAACAGAAAGGAATAATGAGCCAGTAGGACCTTGGGAAAGTATTTTTTCCCCCACTGAAATAGGCAGCAGTTATAAATATTCTGCAGGCAGACTCCAGTGCTGCAGCAGTGACCACTTCGTGACAACAGCAGACGGAATCTCAATAGCAGGAGACAAGCGAGGTTGCTTCTGTGAAAACAAATTTACCTATAAGCTCAATTTCAACAGCCACAGGGGGAAATCCAACTACTTTCCAACTGGAAAAAATTACTTTTCTGTTGCCAGTGCTACAGCATCACCACTTGAGAACTATCCCCACTGTTCCACCAACTGATTGATTTCCTCCTAACCGTGCCGCTGGTGACTGAATTCATTTTGGAAGACAATTACAGAAAAAAGAATATAGTTAGTGTTGCAAGAGAACCCCAAATTACTATTTTAAAACTTGTTTTTCTCTTTTCCTCTTCCTTCTATTTAATCCAAAGGAAACATGTTCACAGTAGGAGTAAAGACCAGTGTAAACAAACCAAAAGAATTGAATAATACGTATTTACTTGTAATTTTTTTTTTTATGTTGAGCAGAATGCTTTATTTAGGTTTTATGAATACTGACAAAATTACTTTCACTGCAGCTTGCAGTCTTAAAAAAATATATATCTGTGAACAAGTTCTTCATAACTCACCCCCAGTTTCATAATACTTGATACTCTATATGGAATTTGTACCATGTACTACAATGGACAGAATGAAATGTGAAAGCCACTGGTAAAAAAACCACCACTTTTCTAAAACAACACCCAAGAACAGGAAAAATGTGCTGTTTTTTTGCTTACTGTAATATTAGATATTTTATTCTGGCTTGTTATTATTTCTGTGTTTCACATGCAGAGGAGCTTTTATTAATGGAAATCAAAACCCACAGCAAGGAAGAGGCATTTTCCATCCTATTTCTGACTGTTCCCAGCTGAAGAACATGTCAGACACAATAAAACTTTGCCATTACACAAGCCTCTAAAAGATGCTGGCAGATATTTTGAGAGTTTGGCATCCTGTATCAATAAGAAAACAAATCTGTGACAGTTTCCCATCGAGTCAGAACAATACAAGCACAGGACAGAATATTTTTAGCAAGCTTATATTCCATACCATGCATCTGAGGCTGAATTTTCCCCCCCCTCTTTTTCTTTGCTGTGTTTTCCAGCAGAATATTGACCAATTTATAGTCAGATGCACTTAGAATTCATTGACATCTTTCTCCTGTGAAAGTACATGAAAGTCTCAAGCCTCCAATAATAGCAATTTTTTGTCTGCATTGACAAGGAGTACGAAATAAAAATCTTGACTCTTTTAGGGCTCTGCCCTCAAAGGCATAGGGGAAATCCAGGGCCACCCAGAGAAGTATCTCCATAGCTCCTGTCAAGCCAAGGTCTCCTGCAGTTACTGGCACCATCATGAAATCTTGTCAAGAAAATTTCAGTAACAGTCAGCACCATGCCTAGAAAATGGGTGAAGCTGACAGAGAGGAAAAGCTCACTCTCCAGTGATGAATTTATACATGAAATAAACTTATTCCCCATTAAGATAATTGTTTGGGTAATTCTGGGCTGAGAGGATTCACCTATGTGCAGTTTTTCTCTGTTTAATTTCATACTTTTATAGTCACATACATCTGGATATTTGAGGTCCATCAAGGCTTCCTCTTCTCTCTTAGGGATGTATCTCAAATCGGCCTTTGCATTTTCTCCTTATCTTGAAGGGTTTCAGTTTTTCAAAGACAGTTTCTGATATTAATGAAATGCACTTTTCTCTTATTTGTGAGAATTTGGAGGTGGCAGCAACAAAATTTTGGACCCATAGATTTATAATATGTTTGTAGCATTTTGAGGACCATGATACATCTGCAGTGATAAATACAAGTAGTTTTGACATGGTGGTTATTATTCATTGTTTCTGGAGGCAGAATATTGCTAAAAGTTTAATTAAGCGAAATTGTGACGAATTCAGACAGTCAAAATTAAGCTGAAAAACATACAAGAGTTTGTGCTGTTTGAGATTGATTCGCATTTGGTGAGCAGGAAATAACCACCCATGGAAGTGATATTTGCTTGAGAATTTCCCCTGGGCCCAGTGTAAACCAATTGTGGGCCAATTTTAAGAACAGACGGGGAAATGGGTTAATCAAATGTGGAACACGCCTCTGTAGGATACTCGTTTTGGGACAAGATTCCCTGGGAATCGCTCTGTTTTCTTCTGGCATTGAACAAATACGGGGGTGCTGCTGCCCCGGCTCGGTTCCCTCCCCATGGCCTCCAGCAGCCTACGGAGCTGGGCTGGGCTGGGCTGGGGGGCCCTTCTGAGGGAGCCTGTCCTGGCAGAGGGGGAGGATGAGAAGGGTTATAAATGAGTTGCTGATCTCACTAAGATGGAAGAGAATGTGGTAACAGGCTGCCTTGGTTAAAAGTAAAGGATAATTCATGGAATCATTCATTTAACAGTGTTGAGTCAAACCATTCCCCCAGCACTGCCAAGGCCACCACTGACCCACGTCCTCAAGTGCTACTTCCATATGGCTTTGAAATCCCTCCAGGAATGGGGATTTCACCACTGCCCTGGGCAGCTGTGCCAGGGCTGGACAAACTTTCCATGAAGAAACTTTCCCAATATCCAATCTAAACCTACCCTGGCCCAACCTGAGGCCATTCCCTCTCCTCCTGTCCCTGTTCCCTGGGAGCAGAGCCCAACCCCCCCGGCTGTCCCCTCCTGTCAGAGTTGTGCAGAGCCACAAGGTCCCCCCTGAGCCTCCTTTTCTCCAGGCTGAGCCCCTTCCCAGCTCTCTCAGCTGCTCCTGGGGCTCCAGACCCTTCACCAGCTCCATTCCATTCTTCAGATATGCTCCAGTCCCTCAATGTTTTAATTAGCAGAAAAATGTGTCTTCCTCAGCAGCCTGCCTGTAGGTCCTTACAACATGGCAATGCAGTGGAAGACCTGAAGAGGGAAAACCCCTGGATTTATGATGTGTTTATTAGAGAGCATTTATTATTTGGTTTATTTTTTTGTTGTATTTATTATATGGTTTATTGAACCAGCATATTGGTTTTGATATCACAGTCACTTGAGCAAATACCTGGTGTTTAGAACACTCTAGAAAAAAAATCAAAGAATCTGGGTCATGCTTTCCCATCAAGGGGATTTTATGACTGTAATTATAATGATATAAATGATTTATCTAGTCCTCCCACAAAGTTTCACATGATTTTGTGAGAGAAAAAGAACTCTGATCATATTCCATGATCATATATGGGGGAATAGTCTGGATATTAATTGTGGGTTCTTTTAAATCTTTGAGTGGAGCAATCATGTATGTCGAAAGCGAAGGAAGTTCTCTACTTCTAAGTTTTGAATCTGCATTTCTCCCTGTGTTTTAAACCTGAACACATTCAGCCTGCATTCTGCGTCACACACCCTTAACATGATCAACTGTTATTTTTCACAGTATTTTTCACATTTCCTAAGGTTATTCCCCACTTTTCTCATCTCTGCTGTATGAGATTGCCAGTGCTCACCCCCTGAGGATTATTCTCTTGGGGCATCACATCCTTGGCCTGCACCCTGGTATGAAAGAAAAAGTCATGCCCAAACCATCACAGTACCCAAGAACGGAAAATAAAAGCAGTCAAGTCTTCTCACAAGTGCAACTCATCATTTTCCTGCTGACACCTTTTGTGTCAGAAGAAGAATTGGCTTGTTTTGCTTAACACTGATGTCTCTTCCTGTTCACTGCTGTGCTCAATTGCATCAAGAATTCAATATTCTTGAACGTGGAACCAGTTTATTGAGTGTATAGTGACACCAAAAAATGAAGGATTTTGCACCAGCAGAAGCTTTTGTAGAACCAGTTGTTTACTTAAGCAGATCTACCTGTTCCTATCACTTGAAAGTTCAGTCCAATGAGCAACTTCATTATTTGAACACTGTTGCTGATCAACACAAAAGTATCACCCAAACCCTTTGGTATCAATGCACCTTATTTCTATGTGTTTACATTGGCTTTTAAATTTTTCTCACCTCTCTCATGAAGGGAGGTTAATTAGCAGGAAAGCTTCTAGTTTACATTGGCTTTTTTCTTTGAGTAATGCTGCAAGAAAGAACAACCACCCTCCTCTAAGTAAAATAAAATTATAATTTCCTAATAAAAGTCCTGTTCTAATGTTGCTAAGAAACATGCATGAAAATAGCCTCTGATTCCGAGTCTCCCCACCCGGCACTGTGACAGCTGATACAGAACCTAACATCATCTTTAGTTCTTTCCTGCAGTTATGCCATGTTTTCTCTGTCCTTGTGAGGCACAATTAGTCTCCTCACCTTACAGTCCTGCTTCTAAACAAGCTGTTCCTTTGAATAATGCAAGGTGGTGCAGTGAAAGGTGTTCCTGCCCATGGCATGGAATTAGATGTTCTTTGAGATCCCTTACCACCAGAACCTTCCATGATTCTATGACAATGCATGAGGAACACTTTAAGCATATCCAGGCCTTTGCCTTTTGTGCATTCCCAAACTGCAATGGCTGTGTGCACACTGGGGCTCAGCGTGGACTTCTGCATTTTGTAGATAAGGTTTTAGATGTTCAGAAGCCCCTACAGGCACAGAAGAAAGGGGACACTGAATACGATTTAGCTTTGAACCTGCACCACTGGAAGATGTTGTTTAGAGAAACCTTACAGCTACTCTGATTTAAGGAGAGTTCTCAGTGAACTCTCTCCTCATCACTGAACATCTGAATGTCTTTCTGTTCTGGAAAGGGCATGGAAAAGCACATAAAGTCTTGAAAGGTGCAGGCCAAGAGTTGGTGCTTATTCCTAGCAAGTCACACTGCAGTAAAAGTGAGAATTTGTAGAAATACCCTCAGAGAAATGTAGGTTTGCAGCTCCATGATGAGACCTGAAGCACTGAAGACTGCTTGATTTATTCTGCATTCAGGAAAGAGTGAATTACTGACACAAGCAGCCAGAGGAATTGGTTTGTTGATGACAAGGGTCTTGCACTTGCCTTTATTTATTTCCATCCAGGTTGAACTTATTAGAACAACCTAAGATTCTTCTGGCACCTGTAAGTCCAGGAAAATATGAGGATACTCACAGGGCAATTTATCCCACCAAGCTTAAAAAACCCCACTCTCTGCATTAGATTTGAGGTTGTAAAACTTACTAAGAGAGAGCCAAAAAGTTCTACTTTTAAGTATATGACATATGTCACTTCCAGTGAAAAATATCAGGAATAAAGAGATGAAGTTAATGGGAAAGTACAAGAGAGAATAAAAAAAAATCTAGGCCAATTCATCCAGAACAAGTTTAAAAGATTTTGTGGCAGCTTAATGAGTAAGACTCCAAGCAATTTGTTGAAAGAACAGCTGGGACACAAAACTTACCTGTTTCTGCAGATCAGGAGGGAGTTTTCTCTGGTTATGGACTTGGTTACATGCCATGGTTTCATCTCAGGGATGGATGGCAGGGCTGAAAACCCTGGGATGTTTTTTTCCAGCTTTATCTCAAACCATTGTGCTTCCTGCCCTCTGTGAAAAGCAGGTTGGAGAAGGTGACCTTGTACTGCTGATGGGAGGAACTCAAAGCCCAAAGAAATGGCAGAGATAAAAAATGCTATGAAAGATCCTGTAAACATGTGCAAAAAAAACCCCTCAATAAAAACCCCAAACCCCTTTGGGGATATGGAATAATCTCCTCAGCTCATGCAAAAAGAATTCATGTAGGGTGGTAATTAGGTTTCTAAAAATTATACTGTAACTGTATTTAATGATCCTTTTGCCATCTAATCAAGGATCTCACACTGACGTTTTCCAATACTTGCTAAAGCTTCTTATACCAGCTCATTTGTCTAACGATGTTTCTATTTATAAACCTCATTGGAAGTAAAATTAAAATTAATGAACAAGTCCATCTCATTTTTCCAAAATACGAGAATATATTCACAAAATAGTTGGGGTTGGAAGGGACTCTGAATATCATTTAATGCAACCCCCCTGCCAAGGCAGGGTCACCTAGATCAAGTTGCACAGATATTGTGGTACTGAATTGGTATTGAATATTTATTCACCAGTTCAGGCATCACCCATCATGATTTATTGAGAAAATATTTACCTTTGATTCAAGCACTTCCACATAGAAATGTTAGCAGAAAAAAAATGAATGTATTAACACTCTGCTGAGCAAAACCAACAAAAAATATTTTTTGGGAATTCATGGATTTTGATACCACTTAAATATTTGATAAACAGACCTTTAAGAAAGAAAATAACAACCATTTACATTTCTGATTATCACTGACTTGTTGGTTTAAAAGTTGATGGCAGCAAAACACGCACTTGTATGACCTTGGGACCTTTTTAATATGGTAATACAGACTAGTAACATCCATTTTATGGTACTTGAAATAATAAATTAATGCAAAAGAAGTTGTTTTTTAGAAATATTGCATAGTGTCCATCCTTGAAGGGGTTCAAGACCCCTCAAAATAAAGCCCTGAAGAGCCTGATGTAAATTCAGTGTTGGCCCCGCTTTGTGCAGGAGGTGAGATCAGTGATTCCCAGCCTGAGTTATCCCATGGTCTCTGCTCTGACAGCAAGGCCAGCCAAATAGTTTTCACTGAAGAGGGTAAAACTGCTCTCTGTGTGCTGATATTTCCTCAATCAACTTGAAATAAAAGAAACCAGAAGCCCTGTTCCAGGGGAAGCTGTCCAGAGTGAAACACATTTTTCCTGAGAGGTTAAGTGCCCCATTTATCACGACTGGGAACAAAAGTTTGGCTTTGTCAGCGAGCGGCTGCTCCAGCTCCACTTGCTCAGCTGCATAAACAGTGAAAATTAAATAAATTTCACCAGCTGAAGGTTTAGGCATGTTTCTGCCTGTCAGGAGGTCTCATCGAGCAGTATTTGTGTAAAGGACCCAACAGGTGAAGTCCAAATCGCTTTTGTGCCCCGAACTGTTAAATACATCACCACTGCTGAGAGCTGGGGAACTTATTGCCTCCCTGGATACACATTTACAGGAGGACAAGGGAAAATAACTATAACAATTTGAGCAAAACCAGAGGAAACAAGTCTGAAAATAGGAAAAGCTGGAAGGTGTTCTGGCTGGTCTAATGGAACACAGTGATTTGTCAAATATTTACACTTTTATTCATTCCACGGTTTGTTAATAAATTTGCATCTTTTTTGGCCACTGGGAAAAAAATTTGTCAGGTTTTGCTGCTGGGATTTTTTTTTTTTTTTCCTTTCTTTTCTTTACAAACAGACTGTGAGAAAACCCTGCTGGCTCAGTGATAAAGTCACACATGCAACAGGCTTTTTTCTTTTTTCTCTCTTAAAAGTAAACTATATAAATGAAAAACTACTGTTGAATTACAAGCTAATTCTGTTCTTAGGATTCGGGCATATATATCTGATTATTCAGCTTTTAAAAATAAAACCTTTGAATATCTCTCAGTCAATAGGCTTTCAGGTTCTTTCCTGCTCCAAGAATTACCACCCCTCCCCTCCCTGAGAGATAACTAAAGCTTTTGAAATAAGGAAAGATTGCTGGCATTTATGAAAAAGGTAAAAAATCATACCAAGGAGCCCTGCATGACCTGCTAATGTGTTTGAGCAGAAAGAGAAAATTTTCATGTACAATGGGGGCTATAGAAAAAAAGAGAATCAATAATAAGCCACATTAAGATTTTCCCAGGAAATCTTTATTCCACCCACCTCCGAATGCACTTAGGAAATTGTTTTTGACAGTGTTTACAACTTGCACACGAAACAAGTGCGTGCTTTAATGAGCAGCTATTTGCTCACAGACTGTGTTGTGCACTGAGCAGAGGTGACTCAAAGGCCCTGCAAAGATGGGGGAAGGATGCCAGGTGGAGGCTCCCACTGAGCTGGGGAAGAGCAGACTTCAGTGACTGGAATAAAGAGAGGGATTAGACCACTGACCTTGTGAAACCCAGCACAGCCAGTCAGCCACAAAAGCTCTTTCTCCACTGTGCTGTAGAAGATAGCAGGTGTTATTGGGTATAGAACTTATGAGAGGATGCAGGGACAAAGAAACTTTGGGTCTGGAATGCAAAATGTTGGGAGTGGATAAAATTTTGCTGTGGGATGTTTAAGAGGAAAGGAGAACCTCTTTTCTCATTAGTGCTGCCAAGGGGGCATCTCTGTGTCCCACCACTCACCGAATGTATCTCACCAGTGTCCCCCTCCTTCCCAGGACAGCGAGCCCATTAATAGATGCAGGTGTGTCCACAGCTCCATGAGAGTTTCTGTGCAATTCACAGGTAGAGCGTGATGCAAAAAACCCCACCAGAAACATCATGGAATTGTTTGGGTTGGGAGGGACCTTAAAGAGCATTTTGTTCCAACCCCCTGCCATGGCAGGGACACCTTCCATATCCCAGGCTGCTCCAAGCCCTGTTCATCCTGATCTTGGACACTTCCAGGGATCCAGGGGCAGCCACAGCTTCTGTGGGCACCCTGTGCCAGGGCTTCCCCACCCTCACAATTCCTTCTCAGTATCCCATCTAACCATGCTCTCTGGCAGGGGGAAGATCTATTCCCTTGTCCTGTCACTCCAGACTCTTGTAAAATGTTCCTTTCTTGCAGGACCCCTTCAGGCACTGGAATGCCACAATTAGATCATCTCAGAACCTTCTCTTCTCCAGGCTGAGCAATCCCAATTCTCCCAGCCTTCCCTTGCAGCAGAGCTGCTCCAATCCTCTGATCAGCTTGGTGGCCTCCTCTGGACTCATTGGTTTCCTCCTCTGGCAATGCCCATCTCTTCTTAGGGAAGGAAAATTCTGAATACTTTTTATTCCGGCAAAATAAAGCTGAGAACTGAACAGTAGAAATACCCCCACATATGTGAAAAGAAATTCACACTCGCTGCATTTTTATTGCAATAACACAGAAACTCCATATGTTTTTAACTTTCAACTTTGCCTGTTCCTTTAATGTGAGGAAGAAACATATCTATTTCTGAGATACCCATACAGGAGCAAATCAAGAATTTCTCTGCTTGGAGTGAAATAAACATTGACATCTGCTCTGCTGGTAGAAATTCCACCAGGAACCCAGGAATAGACCAAAAGTGGGAACAATAAAGGCAGATGTGTAACCTTTCTTTGCAAGGGAGGCCAGAGAGTTTAACACGTTCAGTTTTGGGCCTCTCACAACAAGAAGACCTTGAGGAGATGGAGCATGTCCAGAGAAGAGAATGGAGCTGGGGAAGGGGCTGGAGCTCCAGGAGCAGCTGAGGGAGCTGGGAAAGGGGCTCAGCCTGGAGATAAGGAGGCTCAGGGGGTTCCCCTGTGCCACTCTCCCCGACCTATTGAGGTCGCTCTGAAGGGCACACAAACCTTCTGAGGTTGTGGCCACTCCCCAGTTTTGTATCAATATAATAATTCATATGTTGATAACCATATAACTGGTGAGGAGAACCCAAGGCCAGAGTGATGTTGGTGTGGTGCAGGCATGGATGGAGATCTGCACACAGAGTCTCTGGAGCCATCAGCAGCCCTGGCAGTGGCTGCTGAAAACATAAACAGCTCAGGCCTCCAGACTGCTTGACTGCAGCAGAGTCCAGCCTGGGCTCCCAAATCCCCCTGGATAATAGATTAAGTAAAGCCCTGCTGAACTCATTCTTGCAAAGGCAAAGCTGACTTTCAACCCTCACTGTTTTTCCCTAGCTCTAGCACAGTATTAAAATATCAGTGCTTGCAGCTGATCATAGGGAATGTTTAAGTGATGTACAGAGTCATTCCAGATTGCCACTTCCGTGAAGTAAAAATATTTCATCTAAACATTAGATAGAAAGTGTATGTTTATTTGTTGTTTAAGGTGTTGGCACAGCAACTTACAGCTGCCATTATTCACACCCAACAAATTCTAATTAGTGTGTACGTGCAGTGTTTGAAATTGCAAATCAATTGTATTCTTCTTTAAAAGCAAAGAAAAAAATATATCTCACTGGAGCTGAGAAAAATAACATATGCAAAAATACAGCCCTGAGTGAAGGCTGTACAACCAAACTCTGAAGCTGATGCAACTTCCTAGTCTTCATAAAATTGGGCTATACCTAGAGAAAGATTGATTGATACCTTGATTATATTTTAGGTCCTTTTTTGGTGACTCACAGGCTTCCCAAATATATTTCTAAAGGAGATAGAGTCATATGGAATTCCATTCTGTGGATGTAGTCCTGAATTTTTTTCCCCCCTTGATCCAAGAGCTCCCTGGAGTGTTTATGGCCACAGGAAGGACAGCAGTGACCCAGCAACACCAACTTTTGGCAGGCTGCTGCTCTCCACTGACCAGAAGGGAACCTGCAGCCACCAGAGGGTGCAAGGAAAATAATCACTCAGGTCTTTATGATTTGGAAAAAAAAAAAAAAAGAATCTCAAAATACATGTGAATGAAGATTTGGGACAAAGGGGAGGATGTTGTTGCCAGCCTTTCTTATTAAAAACAAGCAATATTTTAAAAAGTCTCAATTTTAGTGGCAGAATATTAAGGGATAAAAATGTGGAATTCTTTTAATTTATGTTCTGACCCTAGGACTCTCACTTTATCTTTACTTATTTGTGAGTAATTTAATTGTAGACTCATAATTGTGAATTCTGGAACAACCCAACATTAAAACTGAATTTTGTGCTGGATCATCCTGACCTTCCTAGCAGTAGTTCATTCTCTCTTAGAAGCACTGCAAAATGCAAAAATGCATCAATATTGAAGCACGGAGAGACCTCCTGTCATTTTATAGTGCAAATCCAGATGGTGACATCCTTAAAAAGATCATGGTAGAGCACTGCTGCATCTTAGAAAGAAATCTTTCCCTGTGAGGGTGGGCAGGCCCTGGCACAGGGTGCCCAGAGAAGATGCGGCTGTCCCTGGATCCCTGGAAGTGCCCAAGGCCAGGCTGGATGGGGCTGGGAGCAACCTGGAACAATGGAGGGTGTCCCTTCCCATGGTAGGGGGTTGGAACAAAATGCTCTTTAAGGTCCTTTCCAACCCAAAAAAATTCTGTGCTTCGATGACCTTCACAAACAAGGAAAAAGTGATGGAAACCAGGTCTCTGGTGAAGATACAGAAGGTGGTCTGTGCTAAAAAACATACTGAGAATTTTAAGAGTGTATTCAACAGTTTTTCTTCATTGGTGTGCCCTGGAAACCCTCCCTATGCATTATTCACCCATAACTTTGCAACTGTGAGGGAAAAAAAAAATCTAGATGGTCTTTCAGACAATGCAGGCAAGTTTGTTTTGCCTGAAAACATCTCTTGTTGTTACAGCTGACAGCTGTTGTGTCAGCAGCTGCTCAGTGAATAACCTTTCACTAAAACCATGGAGGACTTCCTAAAAGCCTTAGCAGTAACCTCACATTTCCCCCTCTTGAAGAAATTGTGGCCATGACCTGAGGTGTGATAAATTTCACCAAGAGCTGCAAGGCTGAGAAGGATTTAAATAAACATGAGTGTCATGGGAATGTGCGTTCAGCACGCTGCCCGAGATGTTTTGGTCGGGGCAAAGAGGGTCAGAGCATTATTCTCCACACAAAGTACATTGTGTTCTCCAGGAGCTCTGCAAGAAGGCAGACGAGGACTTCTCAGGGGCTTCTCAGATAATCTTTGCTCAAAGCTGCACAACAGAGGCCTGCCAGGTATGTGAGATACTTTAAAAGTTTTCTGAGTAGAAACCCAGACAGGATGTGAAGCGATGGATGATCCAAAAATCCCCTTTGCCCTTCACAGTGCTCGTGTCACTGCAGCCTGTATGTGGCAGCCAGGTCAGGCAGATGTTTGGGACAGCCCACAGCTGGATGGGCAGTGCTGTGGGATTGGTGCTTAAGTTAGAAGTCATCAGGTGCAGAATGAGAGGGAGGCATCAAAACAAGCACAGAAAGTGAAACACACACACATCCCTTCAGCTCAAGGTTTGCAGGAATGTCAAGAATTTTAGGGCAAGTATTTTATCCATAAAGAAAAGATTGCTAGCATAAATCCAGCCTGTTTCTCCTATGGATGAGGAAGAGAAATTGGATGTGATCTAATAATGAATCTCAGGTCCAGGCAAATTGTCTAGCAAATGGATTGCTGTGCAACCCCAAATGGCAACAGACTCTTTCTCCAAACCATCTCTTTGTCCACCCTCTGTCCCCCTTCTTCTAAGAACATGTGGCCAATGGAATCTTCTTTTGGGAGATGTGCTGACAGGCAAACAAGGGAGGCCTCTCCCCACCATGGAGAGGCAGCAATTAGGAAGATCCCAGAGCAAAGGCGGCCAGTTTTGCTTGCAGTCCCATCAGTAATGGGATTACTGATTAATCCCACATGCAGATTTGCCTGAAGGATCCAAAGTGCTTTAGAAATTAGAAGCTTGCAGTCCAAGGTGCTTCTTGCAGTCCAACAAGCCAGTAATCCATGGGGAACACACCATTCTGTGTGTTCAGATGAATTCGTGACCAATTAAAGCCTTGGTAAGAAATAACCTTTCTCCAACCTCTGTATTCAATTCCTAAAATTGCTTTAAACGAAATATGAACAACAGGAATACAAGCAAATAATACAGGCTGGAATAGAAATACTTGTTTAAACAGAAGATGGAGCAGCTCCTCCCAGCTCTGTGTAGAGCACACACTCATGAAGGGCTTGGGAACAGGGGCTGAATTCCTCAGACAACTGAATTTTGCAGTCCCCTGTTACTGACCCACTAGTCTTTAACTTTGGGGACTCACAGCAGTGCCCAGGAGGCTGAAGTTGAATTACCTTCTACACACCTGAGAACCAAATCATCAAATTGCTATTTTTTCCTCAAATCTCCCCATAGATTTGATAAGAGCATTTTCAGATGCTGTGTTTTGCTCTGTACAGGCTCAGGCTCCTCCAACACACATCAGTACTTGATCTCCTTTAAGGGTCAGGACCCTCCCAAGTTCACCACCTGGAGCCAGTAAGCAAGAAACTTATTTTTTATTTTTCCTAACTCTCATTTATATTGAGGAAAACCAAGTTTTCATCTCATGCAGATTAGGGACCAAGTTATTTACAAGTTTTCTGATATGTTTATCTTTTTCAGTCAGAGTGGAATGTGAATTTTTAAGCTAAATTTTAGGATGATGACTACTTTAATTATAACCACCAATGTGTTTAGTGCTGTTCAATTAATCCTTGAAAGAAAAAAAAATTAAAAATCTACATTTCTCCAAATTTTGCTCAATTTTTTCCCCAGTCTGATGCTTAAGAGGATTTTCTCAGAATTTAGACCACGCAATGCATATGCAAATTCATATCAGAGTCTTAAACCTCTGGGAGATATCTTGAAGAGAAGTTTAGCTGTCGAGTTTAGTGCCATTTGTATTTCCAAAAATCAAACCAGGGCTACCTGAACAGCTTTCCTTACCCCTGGAGAAGGAAAGGCTCCAAAGCATTTTTAAAATTCAGATTAGCAAAATGCATCTGCCTAATTTCCCTTTGTTGCCACCTGAGAGATGTTCAGGGAAGGAACACACCTACCAAAGGGGGCGATGGAGGGGCCTGCAGCAGGTCAGGTGGATGAAAAACTAATTTTTTTTGATTTAAAACTGCTTGAAGTTTATATTTTCACTTATGCTCATAAGGCAAAGTTATTTTGCACCTTTTCTTTCACCTTACCAAGAAGAGATGAGAAAAGGGGCAGCAGGTTTTGCCTTCACAGCTTAGACACCTCATTTCTAAATTAGGATGCAGTGATTTGTCTACTACAGCAGCTACACAAGAACATTATGACCGATAGAAAAAGAAAAAAATATTATTAAACTTAGTCAGGAAAAAGCTAAGGATTCCAAAGTCAGTACACCTATTTTCTTCCTGCTTTATCTTCCAAGATCTTTATGTAAAAGTCTGGGAGTCCCTGAAGAATTCAACACCAGCTGGAAATATCCTACAGAAGCTTTGTCCCCTTTCATACTCTGCAGGTAACCAGAGGTGTTGGTTTTGTCATAAATTGTCATTAAAATTAAAAAAATTAGGAGCAAACACCTCGTTCTGAAAAAAACCTGAAAAGCAAAATTGCTTAACTTTGAAAATAATTGATTTTTTTTTTTCAGGAGTGATATTTCAATTCTATAAAAGCCTTAAACAAAGCTACTGCTTTTCTACTTCCCCCAGACACTCCCTTTCACAGGCAGCTGCAAGGTCCTCCACAAAAACCCCAAATATCTGCAGGTATTCTCTCTCTACATAGATAATGCCCTGAATTAATTGCCAATTAGTGGAGCTCCTCCCAGTGAGACTTTATTTTATAAATGAGTCCTTTTGAGTCAATGATCCTTCTGTAATGTGTTTAAGCTTTTTTTGGCATGTATTTAGGAGAGGCTGTATTGAAGGGAAAGTCAGGAAAAAAAAGAGCAGCTGAGGGGTTGGTTTGTTCTTTATTTTCATGTTTTAATCAATTTTAATATTGGCTGGTGCTAAGCAATTGTCATTCAAGAGAATATTTTTGTTTTTTTTAATAAAGGAACAGGTACTTTTAGGTAGAGTTTTAATAATATAGCTGGGCTCTTTTGGTACTTCTAAACTTGGGTGCAAGGGAGAAGGAAAACAACTTATGCTAAATAAATAAAAATACTTAAAATTTTCTTGACTGATAAATTTCTTCCGGGGTCATCAAGGTGAGACCAAATAATTAGTGCATGTAAAAGTCAACTTATAATTTTCAGTTCTTTCCAAGACAGTTTGTGGATAATTCTTGCTCGAGCACAACAAGGAGAAATAAAAGCAGCAAAGTTGTTGAAATATTTTAAGTTCTAGGTTGGCATGAGGATTTTCAACTCACTGAGACACAATTTTCTTAAAAAGAGAAATTTCTTTTACTTTTCTATTGCATACAATTAAACACACTTCATTTATTATTTATTTTCCAGCCTGTTATAAATAATGTTTTAAGTATTATTAAATATCAACATAATAAGATATTTTCTGTTCATAGTTTGGGCCTAAAGTTTCTTATCAAATATTAGTAGATAAAATTGTTTGATTATTAATAATTTTTCTTATGTGGTCACTTAAGAAAAATAATTTGTGAGAATTGTTTATTCTTCATTACTGTGCACTTGTGTTAGACCTGGTGTTCAGGTGTTGTAGAGAAATTAGATTACATGGCCATGATGTAACTTGTTGGCTACAAATCCCTGAAATAATTTCAAACCAGAATTATTTAATCTGACCAGACAACTGAGGAAAACCAGATGCTTCTGGTTTTGGTAATTTAGTTCTGGGCTGCAGCTTCCATGGCAAAAGTTTCACATCCCAGGTACAGAAGAACGGGGAGAGGGGAAAAAAACCCTTTTGAAGTTTTCACAGACTTGAAAAATAATGTTTAAGGTATTCAGTACCAGCATGCAAATACTCAATGCAGTTCAAACCATGGTTCCATGTTTGCTGGGTGGTTTTTCATCAAGCATTGAAGAAATCTACATCACTAAAAAGGAAAACCAAATCCCACTAGATTTGCTCATAGAAATGAGTCCCTTGAAACTACAAGCAAACACTTGCTACATTGCTGGAAAAAAGTTTTGGTATTTATGCTTGTATTTCCCTAGTTGATACTTGCATGACATAATTATTATGATTAGGCATCCTGTACATTGCAAAACTGCTTTTTTCTTTTCTCTCACACCCCAACTCTTTCCTTTTACTTTATTAACTATTAAATTATTTCCATTCTATAAGTGCTGATGTGCAAGGCTTTGTGAATTTTTCAGCCTTACTTGGTTTCCAAATAATAACAGATAAATAATCTCTAATGTTTGATGCTCTGCTGCAGTGAGTACCTTGTGAACGTGAAAGCTGACCTCAAAATAAAATACAGGAGTGGAGGTCTGACCAAGGCAAATCCACAGAGAAGTTTGGGGTCAGGTTTGAAGCTGGAGGAGCTCAGATCACACCTCTCACTGCTGCATCTGCCCACCTGGTGTTTAGCTACACACTTGTAGTAAAAGATGGAATGAGGATCTGGCTAATCTCAGGCTCTATTTAAAAAAAACACCACCAAACCTTTATACAAATGAATCAGTAAGATCTCTGTAATATTTTTATCAGGATTACTTTTACTGACCCCAAGTTCAATTTGGCCCAATGCAGAATGTCCAGCTCTAGTGTTCAGATGTCCACAGTTTATTATTAAAAATTCACCAAGTTTTGTCGTAAATATCTTTGTCATTTCACATTTTTCTTCCCTGCCAGAACCCCTCTTTCATGTAGTATTACTGCAAGGGCTGAAGTTCAAAGCAAAATATCAAAGCATGAGCCTTGCAATAAAACTGTGCATGGTGACAGTGATGGCCTGAGGTGTGCTAAGGAAAATTGTCCTTCAGGAGAATTTCAGCACAACCACAAACCTCCAGGACCAAACATCTTTTCTGCTGTGGCATTTGATGCAGTTTGCTCGCTGTCCAGCTCTTCCAATTCTGTATTTATGTTCTAAGAGTTCATGAAGGACGATCTTCCCTAATGCTTCATCTCATATTTGAAGAACTGAAGATTTGCTGTGATGGAACTTCTCAAAGGGAAATAGCAACTGGGTTCTGAGGTGCTTCTTGTTCTGAAGCAGTTCTTGTTCTTTCCTAAAGATTTACCCAAATCCTTCAGTTGCAGAGGTTAAAAATACTAAATGAAAGCATAAGGTTAAAAGTACTAAATGAAAACCCATGCCAACCCCAGCAATTTCCTTCTTGAGGGAAGCACTATTTCCAAACTGGGTTCATGCTTTTAGAAGTTCAGTTTGAGTTTTGCTGCAGCTCTGATCACTGCAACTGAATCTTTTATCAAAATTATTTGAGACACTCAAGTGCTATACTTTTTAAAAAGTTTCTATATAATGACCAGCTTGATAGTCATTAATTACCTGAATTGCTGTTTCTGGTCATTCATCTACAAGCCTTTCCAAGCATTAAACTCCTTCGCCTATTGATTAATGTTATTAATTATTCCATAACCTTGTAGATGAGTATAATTTCATCAGTGCAATGTAAATCACCCGAGAGAGCTGCAGGGCTTGATTCCACACCACCAATGTGTAATTACATCACTTATTGCTCCTGCTTGGTGCATGGCTTCTTCAAACAGAGGTGCCAGGGCCTTGTTTGGGTGCCAGCCTGGTTGGCTGAGAGAAATTTGCACAGCAAAATAAATTTATCCAAGGCAAGAAACAGCCCAAAGGTGATTGGAATGCCCAAAGTTTGAATATCAGGGTTTCAGGAAGTAAATCTGGATTTCACCATTACATTTACTGTTATGAATCTACACACTTGAAAATTTACTGGTGCTGCTGTGATCAGTTAATTTAAGTTACCTAAGTGGAAAACTGGACAACAGAAATATGGCACAAGTAGAGTAGACAAAGCACTGGGGACCTTGGGTGGCTAGTGGGAGAAACAGGAGCTTGGAAAGGACTTTCATCCCATGGAAAGTGATTTTTCTGAAATAAAAAGGAGCCCTACGCACCTCCATTTTAAAATTAATTTTCATTTTGAATACCTAAACAAATTTTTTTCTGGGGATTTATTCTATGACTATGATCAGAGGAAGAATATAAATAGGTGAAAATATTATAATTTTCTTCCCCTATGAGAATCCTGGAATAATAAAATGTGTTGCAAAAGAAGATACTGCATCAAGAGGCAGACAGGGGAGTGTGTCAGAGCAAACTGATGCTGAACTTGGCCAGGATAGTTTCACACAGCGGTAGTAGCACAAGGAAAAAGCAAAAACCAAATTACATTTTAATTTAATGAGCATAGTTACGTTATGCTCATCTGCTCACAGGGAACCATCACGAATTTTGTGCCAGGATACCCCTGAAATCCACTGTAAAGGGAATAACTGTGGCCTGTATTTCAAGTGTTATACAGAGATGCAAATTTAGGCTTATTTCTTTGGAAAAAACAATACTTTTCTGAGGTAAAACAGAGCAATTATTGCTGTAATTATCATTGTAGTTTACCAATGTTTAATATTTATTTTCATATATCCTCAACACCACATTGCAGCAGTAATAGGTGAACCATAACTGGTTTACCTATTTCAAGAAGCAGCACTTCCATTAATGATATTTATAAACTGGAGAACTTTATGGGCGTTTCTTTTTGAGATTTTAGATACAGCAAAATGAAGAGTGAGCAGCTCTTTCCTTTAACCTCTCAAAATTTAATATATTTTCATCATAACTCCTTGTATTCATCTCTTCTGTAAACAATCCTACAATCTTTCAATCTCTTTTTATGAAATTTTGATTCCAGGGCCCTGGTCATTTTCATAACCAATTTCTGAACCCCATGTGATTCTGTAATATACTTCAGGAAGTCCTTCTGTATTTTTTATGAGAGGTAGAATAACAGCTCCTTTTGCTGTCCTAATCTGCCTTCCAGCCTCAAACTATTTTCAGTCCTCTCTACCTGCTCCTGACGTTTTATTCCCGTTTTGTCCCGCACATCCTCTCCTATATTTCTCAGCAGGAGATAGGATTTGCGTCAGCTATTGCTGATATCCCGGACTTTGACATCTCCATCTCAGCTGCTGTTAGAGCCAGAGCAGGCTGTATAGATTTGTCTGTTGGAATTGTGCAAGGCTCTTCTGAAAATGAGAAATATCTTGTGCGTGTGTTATCAGGGAAGGGGGGTGAAGAATTGGAGCTGCTGGTGTTTAACTAGTGGCAGGCAGCAGAAAACCATTTGATATATCCAACAAAGCCTGATTGAATACTAACATTCTGAAGATTTCTTATATTTTGTTTCAAGTATTGCCCCCCAGAGCTGAAGTTAAAAGCACTCACAAGGGACCATTTCTCCCCTTCTCCAAGACATGATCACCTCTATTTGCACCCCAGATGAGTTTCTAGATGTTTGTTATTAAAATCTTCTGATGATAAACACAAAACTTTTCCCTTTTAGCTGCTCAGATATGTTCACTCCAAAGTTTTTACCTGTTGTTTGACCAAATCTTCCATTCTCCATTTTTGTCTTACATTACTCAGTAGCTACAAAAAGATTCTGTCTTCACAGCAACCTTTACAAAAATTAAAGATAAATATTGCGTTACTTCCTGTGTCATCTCTACATTAACATATTGCAGAGAGAAAAGAGCCTTGACATTCTCCTTATAAAACATAATTCAGTGGCTTATTTGTCTCCTAGCTATTTAGAAACCGTTGGGGCTTTTTTTTCAGGCGTGTTACTGGGAATGGAAATCAAAAAAGCTCAGTCTGTGTGATTCTATTTTCTCCTTTTTCCCTGTTTTTAAGTACCTGGAGGGAGCAAGAAAGATGGGGAGAGACGTTTTACAAGACCATGTTGTGGTCTTACTTACAGTTCTTTCTGTAAACCAATTATTTAGTTTTGTTTTAGGGATGAATTTATTCATACGTGTGTACACAGGTGCCAACTCCCTCTGACACATTTGGGACAATAGCAGAGAGAAGTCTCTACAGGAATTTAAAATTAGAAATTAAGATAAGATTGAAAACATTAATGTCCCAGAGGGAGTTAGCTGGAAATCTGGTCATTCAGCCGAAGTCAGTGACAGGAATATGGTAACATGAAAAGTAACTGTAAAAAACCCAGGACCCAAATTCTTTCAGGTCCAGGGGTTTCAGATCTACCTGTACCAAAAAAATACCCCAACTCTGTCTCTGTCTTGGAGAAGATTGGTCCTGAATTTTCAGAAGGGTTAAATCCACTTCTGCTCAGTGGAATCAAATGCGAAGAAAAAATAAGTCTGTTCATGTATTCAAGGCAGGGAGGAAGAAAAGCACCACAATTACAGCATCAGAAAATAATTTTGAAGAGAAAGGGGAGCTCCTTCACTAATGTATTAAAGTATTTAGATATGTGTCTATACATATCCTTCCTAAAACCCATTTGCCTTTAAAATAGACATTCATTGATTATTCTTAAACACATTTTTCTGATATTATTCTGCATCCCTTCAAGTACTTTTATTTGCTACAATGAGGTGCTGCAGCACTTAAGCATAATGGGAACCCAGTTGAAGACTCCAGGTGCTATTGTAAATAAATGTAAAGGCAGCCAGCAATGGCTGAGCCTAAAGAATAAGCTTCCCATGGAAACAGGGCTAATTTAATCCGAGGTCATAAGGAATGATTGCATCCTGTAAAGATTAACTTTTCTTCTGAAAAAGTCTTTTAAGGTTGGAATAATGGTTGTTATTTCATTGGTCATGTATCAGATCAGGTCCTTCAAGCTGTGTTCTCCTGTGATTCCATTCACAGCAATTTAAAAAAGATCCAAAAGTGTGTCACTCAGAACTTCCAAGCAGCTTGCCCTGGGATGCCAGCATGGGGCACTTGCAGAAAATGAAGTAGTTTAGAATGGTGCTAGTGTTGTGAATCAAGAAATTTTCAGGTAATAGAGGGGAAAAAGGTGAAGAAGTGGAAAGTTTTATGATCCAGCAAATGATGTGAGTTTTTCAGTTTCTTAATTGGTGCTGGAAAACAAAATGGACCAGTTCTGCTGGTGTCAGCATGAGTCTGAATTCAGTGGGACACAATGATTTTATGTCAAGTTGGGGTTTTCGTCCACCTGATCCTTTGTATCTTAGTGAAAAAGCCTGACCCAGAATGACTCTTCCAACAGGAAAATGTTAACAGCAGCAAGGAGCTGATAAATTAATTATCTCAGAGATAATCTCACTGACTTTGGCTAACTGCTTGCTCAGAATAGATGAAACTACCCAGGGAAGCAGTGAAAGGCCTTTACTGAATGATCTGGTAACAAAAAACAGGTGCAGGGGATCATGTCATTGAGACACATTTTAGAATTTATTTTGTGACTCAAGAAAGAACTAATTGCTGATGAATTTGTATCCAGAGTTGTCTTCTGCATTGTCAGGGCATTGACAGCACAGGAGTTTGTTCTGACAGCTGTTCTGGCTGTGCTTTGCATCTTAATCAGGCAGTTTTCAAAGAGTTATAACAGCATTTGCCACATCTCCTCCTTTGCAAACATTAATTAATTAAGCAAAACTCTTTCGAAACAACGGAAATTGCAAAGTCTACAGAGCAAACGTGGGGAGGTGAAGAGATGAACAGCAACAGCAAACAGACAAACTCTCCACGACCGCCTGGAGTTGTGTTCTTGGCCTGCCCAAATCTCAGTTCAGCTGTGCTGGGTGTGCCTCCTGTCCCCAGTTTGAGGTGTTTTATAAGGATGTGAGGAGTTACCTTCCTGCTTGTGGTGTGGGGTTTGTGTGATATGGATTATCCAGACCGACTTTTTCAACAGTAACACTGTTAGCTTGGCCTTGTTAGACAGATAATTGACTGATAAATTAAGGGCCTGTGCTGACGAACTGCAGATTTTGTCAAATCAAAACTGTTGGGACCCACTTTTTTTTGCCTGTGTAGTTGAGTTAATGAGCTTTAACTCACCATTTTGGTATATTTTGCAGTAAATTGTCAAAATATGGCTACATTATACCTATTCTTGTAAAGAAGCTTGAATGGCACCTCTAAATCTCAGTAGGCAAACACTTTAAACATTGTGAAGCAGGTTTTTGATGTGGAATCTTTTTGGTTTTTTTTCTATTTGTGGCTGCTTCTGTTAGGAGATTGAGTTATAATGGATCTCCAGTTTTGTCTTTAGGAGGCTTGTTGTAAGTTCTTTTTGTTGTTTTAATGAGTAAAATATAGTCACAGAACAACCATTGTCAGAGGGGAATTTTTGGTGTCAAAAGAGATGAGAGAAGCTGGGGCTGCCCCTGGATCCCTGGAAGTGCCCAAGGCCAGGTTGGGCTCATTTGGAGAAACCTGGGATAGTGGAAGGTGTCCCTGCTCATGGCAGAGGGGTAGAATGGTGTCTCTTTAAGGTCCCTTCAATCCCAAGTCCTTTTAGGATTCTGTGATTTTATTTTGAATCTGTGTTTTTTCGTTGTGGAAAAGCTGAAATTGTGGACTGCAGTTTGGGAATGGGTTTGAAAAGGGAGTTTTGAGGGAATATTGGTTTTATGAAACTTTTTTTTCTTCATGATTAAATGCCTAAAAGATACCAGGGGAGGAAAGGAAGACTTTGAGATCACTCTGTACCAGGTGATATCTGAAGATAGCCCATAACTCGTTGCATGTCACATTAAGAGCATTGATTTAGAGAGGGGTGTCACTTTCGTCTCTGATACAGTCAAATTTACAAGCCATATTTTAGCTCTTTTAAAACTCCATCACCTTTCCTCAGTGATGGCTTCCCTCCCATTTTTCCACTGTGCATTGTACAGGGGGCATTTTTAAGATCACTTCTGTGCTCCCCCTTTCCCAGACAGACACTGTCCTTCCATTGTCGAGCGGGAAAAATTACTCAAATATATTTTATTGTTTTTTTGTCTAAATCCTCCAAATAGTGGCAGGGATAATTCATCTTCACACTTCCCAATATGACCACAGTCCTAAACTTCTCCATGGGGTCACAATCACTCTTCAATATTCACATTTCATAATTTTGTGAGTTTGATAAGACAGAGCCCACATCCAACAAACAAATTTCTTCCTTTCTCCACATCCAGGTTCTTGGAAAAAAAGAAAGAAATTCAGTCCTAGGAACAAAGCTTTCTCCCTCCTTTGTCTTTCCAGTGTCAGAGAGATCTAGTTCTGATGAACACTCATTATCATTTCCTTGCTTCTAGAAGCTCATCATCCTCCATGAATTCCAGGCAGTGCTCAGAGCAATCAACAGCTGAGCAGGGGAGGAGTGAGTTGTTTCTCACATACTGAAAAATATTTTTAAAAATAATAGTTTTCATTGTTGAGCCCACTATTTTTATTAATTGTTCTTGGTATATTTCCTGCCTTGTGGCTGAGTTTTGTAATCTTCCTCCAGCCACATAGAGCTGTGCTGCTGTCCAAAGGCTTTGACCTTGGCACGGATCTCTTTGGATTTGGGAGATATTGATCATCTTACTAGTTCTCTTAATTTAATGCATTCAAGTTGGTTTGTCTACTTTGTGATCTTCCCTAAAGACAACCCATAATTTCTTACTGCTGACACTTTCAATTTTTATCAGAGAACCTTCTCACTTCCCTTTTTAAACTTTACTCTCATGGAATTCACCTGTTCCTCCTAAAACATTAGTTACTAATGACCTTTTGATCCATGTCTTTCTTTTCTCCTCCCCTGTTCCATTAATATTTCAAAGTTAAATATGCTATGCAAACTGATGTGGCAGCAAAGAAATGAGTCATCTCTTAGAACTGGGAATTATTTTTTTCTAGTCTGTTGCGGGAATTTCCTTGAATTAAAAGAAAAGGTCAGAATTCAGTGAACAACAGGCAATGACAATGGAGTGAATAATCAATCTTGGTGCACAGCAGAAGTGTGTGTGACTGGGATTTAAAGAGGGAGAAGAAGTTTGAAGAAGTATTATTTTTTTGACAAATAATGCAGTAGAAAATAAGTAGTGACTAAGAACTAACACCCTGAGCATGCTGTTAGCTTCATGTATTGTTCTTTTGTTCACATACACATGCTGTCCTGGCTTTCAAAAGCTTTTAGTCTCACTAACTTCATCCTCCTTTAATCTAATCTTTGTTTTTCCTGTCTCTCCATGGCAGAGACTTTGCTTTACAGGTATTTTCCTGCTGGAGATCTTTGACTTTTGCAAATAATGACAGAAATAAATACTTGGATTTAATGCTATGTACAACATATGTGTATGTTATTTCGAGGAGGAGTCTGGCTGGAGGTTACTGAAAACAGTAAATGGATGCAAAAATATCTGTATCAAAACCACATCATCGCTTTCTGTCCTCTGTTCCAGAAAAAAAAACAACTCTGAATCAAACAAAGCTCATTGGAACAGGGAAGAACAGGAGGAAAAAGCAATCCTTTGGATGAAATCCTGGTGCTGCTGCTGCAGCAAAAAAACCCAAATGATGGAGGCTCCTGAAGCTTTTCATTCTCACCCTAAAAGGAGACAAAACACGCTGGGAATGGGCATGTTATCCAGAGATTTCAGTGTCAGGCTTCTCTCTGTACAGACTTGTTTACATACATTGGGAATTAGCAGGAAGAGATTATTGAGGGCCATCAAGGACCCAACCAAAGTCCTAATTTGCTTTGGCACAAATGCAGAGTGACATAAAGACACAGATCAGCCTGTTCTGGCCAGCCTAGAAAAACTCTGTCTGGGAAGGATCCACTGGAGGAGTGGGTGCCAGCAGTGGGAAATCTGTCATGATGTAGGAGATGAAAATTTCCTTCTTAGGCTCTGTGCTGATCCATTAAAAATGTACCTAGGAAAGGTATAAAAGTCCAAAGCATCCTGTTGAAAAGCTCACGAAGGGAATCCTTAAAATAAATAAGAAAATACACACTTGGGCTTCTGGAAAAGCAGCAGAGTGAGGATCCATTCTTGGCTTGGGTTTAAATGCCTCCATGCCCCATTTGACTCACATGGCTTCAAATGATGCTGTAGATTTTGGCTTTGGCTCCGTTGTAGAGATCAAAATTACTGAAATTGCAAGGTTTTTATAGAATTCACAACTGATGTTACTGCAAAACTGGAACCACTGGCAGAGCTGTCCAGGGCAGTGGTGGAGTCCCCATCCCTGGAGGGGTTTAAAAGCCATGTGGATGTGGCACTTGGGGACATGGTCAGTGGTGGCCTTGGCAGTGCTGAGTTAGTGGTTGGGACTGATGATCTTCAAGGGCTTTGCTACTGATTCTGTGATTTCGTTGATTTTGCTACTCTGGGACACCAGGAGTGCAGTAGGTAAAATAAAATCCTACAGGAACTTTCCTTGTGCTTTCACTTCTGTATTCAGGTGGGAAGTTCTGAGTGTTAGAAATAAAGAATGGCTGATAGTTCCCTTGTGCACTATCAGCCACTTAAGAAAATGATGCCCCCTTGCCAAAAGCCCTTTGGGTCATTTTTGGCAAAGATGTTGCAATCATTTAGATTGTGACTGTAACTTTTTTATTTGTTATACCTTAATGCCTTCACAGGAAGGCAAAGTCAGGCCTCTTCTGAATGGCATTTCCAGTAATATTCACATTTCTGCAAGTGATGTCTCTCCTGAGATCCCCTCAATGGACATAATGTGCAGATTAGAGATATTAAAAGAAACATGGAAACAGAATACTCAACTTGTCCATTCTCCCAAGTACAATGAGAAACCTTGGCCTTTGACCATGTCGGGCTTCATGTATTTTCAGTGAGATGAAGTTTTGATTCTCTTGAGTTGGCAGAAATGGTCTAGCAAAGATTTCAAGGCCGCGGGAAGAGCATTTGCATTTTGCAGTGACCATCTCAATGTGTGCCTTCAATAATTTTTTTTAGTAACTTAGATTGAATCCCTTCTGAGCCCAAGTTCTTTGCCAGAGATACCTGAACTCTATGAAAATGGTCAAAACTTGCACCTTTCTGTTAATAAGAGAACTTCATTAAATGAAGATCATTTCCTAAAACAATGTTCAAGCTTTAGGCAGAAAGACTCCACATCCTTTTTGAATTAGAAGGCACCTAAATATGTCTGTGTAAGGGTATTGAAATGAATCCAGTTAGGCTCCAAAGAGCTGCACAGCACTGTAGGACAGGTTTATCTCCTGAGAGAGTTCTTCAGTGGCACAGAGGAAAAGGCCTCTCTGTGGGGAAAGACTTGTTTTGGTCACAGACTTTTAAAAGGTCTCATGTAACATAAGAATTGTAGAAGAATTTGCAGCATTCCAGGGAATAAAAAAATGCAGGGAAGGCTGTTAAGTAATGAGGAAGAGGGGCAGACAAAACCATTTCAAATAAATGGCCAGGGGTTTATTAACAGCATCCTGTGAGGCCTTGACAGCATGGGTGCAGTTTGGCAAGGGGGAAATGTATCCCTGTTTGCAAAAGACACCTCTGCATATGGTGTCATAAAATCTGTAAAAAGAAGGAAAAATAACAGGAAAAAGACCTGCCTTCTTACTCATATCATTCAAGAATTTGTGACAGCTTTGGTTGACAGGCACTCAGTGCCTGTCAGTCCTGTGCCTATCAGGATTTTGTAGGGTGTAACAGATCATTTTATCTCTTTGAGGATCCAGTCAGAGGGCTGGAGAACCTAATAATGCATCTTGCTTCCAAAGTAATAAAATAAATGAGTGAAGGGCTTTTTAAATGCACCTCTGAAATAATGGAGTGAACCTTTTAAATCAGGTCTGGCCCAAATACAAATTAACTTAGCATATGGATAATCTCCAGCAAACTCTTACTAGGGCAGAGAATTCCCCTTTCCATCTGCAGTGCTTTTAAAACACCTTCAGAGCTGACCCTGAAATAGCAACTTGCAACCTGAGGGTTTCACTAATAAATCAAAATAGCAAAACTCAGAGAGGAAAAATTTGAATACCTAATTTCAGGTAAAATGACAAGGTTAAATGCTTTGCTGGCATTTAGATACTGTGCTGAGTGCATTTGAAATGCAGATATATTGCTGGGAGTTTGAGAAGGCAGAGATCCTAGGACAAAATTTATAGCCTGTCATGGTAGAAATTATTTAAAGAAAAATGGAGCATCTCTGGAAATCTCAAGAAAATATAGGGAAAAAACCCAAAGAGCTAAAAAAAAGTAAAAAAATTGAAGATGCGCGGTGGGAGAGACTTTAAAGTAAAAATTTGGATTTCATTTAAACACAGAAGAAGAATTTCTGAAGACAGCTTGGGTGGCTTGTAAAATATAAAGAAGTTACTAACACAGAGAGAGTCCAGGAAGTTTCTTATTTCCTAAGAAGCCACCAAAAAAAAACAAAAAAAAAAAAAAAAAAAAAAAAGGCATTATAGTGTGCAGAGTAAAAAAGACAGCAGAGCAGTAGAAATATGAGTGTTCTTCAGAACAACACTGATCGATTACACCAGAAATGTGGGGGAAAGAACATATCAAAAGTTCTGGATAAGTGGAAAAAATCCCCCCTGGACCTTCCTCTTGATTAGGATGGAGAAGGGCATTTATCTCCATAAATAAATGGAGATAATAAATAAGTGAAAAATAAATAGAGATAATAAATATAAGATCACACTTACACTTGCATTCAATTTCTTTCTCACCTCGGCCTTCAGGCTCTATTTTGGAGAACAACTCCTGGTCTGTAACAGGAGTATTTTTCTTTTTAAGTACAATCAGTAAAAAGTGTATGTGCAACTGCAGAGCCCACACTGGAAAAGTAGAATGAACCTCCAGAGCTCTCAAGAACTTTTGAAGAAATCTGGCTGTGCCATAAAATATTTTGCAGGGCAGAAGAATAATGGCAAAACACATTCTAATAATGCATTTATGCAGCTTGATCTGCATAAATAAATATGCTGTGGCTTCCCATTCCCTTCCCGGGCAAAATGTAACAGCAAAGCTCTTCTCTGGCAAGAGGAACTCATGTTTCTTCATAACAGACTCCTCTGCGTATCCTGAATTTCAAAACCAGAGAAAATGTTATTGAAAAAGAAACTCCAAGCAACACCAAACTCAAGGTCATTGTGACTGACAGGCTGCTGGAGAGCCACTGACACTAAAGGATTTGACAGCCTTGCAAACACTTGCATCCGATGATAATTTTCTTTCAAAATTAGAAATCTGCTGGTAGAAATCCAACAGAGTCAGGAGATATTACATTTCAAAGTTTAGATGCTTCTCACTTCTCATCAGGTTATCTTTGGGATCGTGATTTGGTGCAGAATGTCCTCTTTGCTCCAGCTGAATCTCAATCAGGTGTCTCAGCTCCTGCTCCTCAACATCCACCCCACCTCCACCAGTGGCTGTGGTTTTCTTCTGAACCCATAAATTAGACAGCAGGATGGGAACAGTCTCCATGAGCCATTTTCAAATACAGAAGCCCTCATTTGCAGCCAGCAGCTGAGCATTCTTTCAAAGGAAAAAAAAAACAAAAACAAAAAAACCCAACAAAATAGAAAAATAAGGACTTGCAAAGGCATTGCTGAAATGGTGATTTTTCTGCTTAGTTCAGGGGCTGAGCTGGTGAGAGTAAATGTGAGGAGTTCTCTCCAGAGCATTCAGGGGCAGCACTGAACCACAAAATGCTGCAATTGCTCCCATGGCTGGAAAAGTGAAGGGGTCAGGAACAGCCCCAGCAGGGCTCTCCAGCAGCAGGTTCAAGAGGCAAGTTCATGTGGGAAACTATCAATATTTTTAGGTCATTTTGAATAATGAGGAGAAAATATATTGGTTTGTTTTGTTTTCTTTTTTTTTTCCCTGTGTCATCCCAAATATGATTTAGCTCATGTTTTTTCTGTTAATTTTCTGTTTTCTGGATAATTTTCTGTTTCTCTACTAGATCTCACCTTCAACAGGGAGTGTGCCACTGGGAGTTTGCAGAGATATGAAGTAAAAGTGTGTTGGTTCTGCCCTGAGTACACTTAAAGTGACTCCTAGATTTTGACATGCCTTTGTTCTTGCTCTTTCAGTCAAGCAGTGAAATTTGCCTGTACAGAACATGAATATCTGAGCAAAGGTTTCATTACAGAAGAATCTTCCCCAAAACACCTCCACTGAATGCTTGGCTTGGATTCTTGTCGCTTTTCTTTTCTTAAATTTAGAATTTCTTATGTAAACAGAAAAGATTATGTAAAAACTTCACTAAATAGAGTAAGATCAAGCATTTACAAGTATTTTAGAGTTACTGAAGCACTGATGAGTTGTGTGTTATTTATACACTTAAACAGATCACATGTGGGATGTTCTAAGAAATCCTCTTAGAGAAAGAAAAAGCATAGGCTCATGTTGGACCTGGAGCAAGAAAGGAGGATGTTTCAAGAACTGAAAGTGCTGAATGAATAGTTTGACTCACATTGAATATTTCTCTCTGTTTGAAGCAGGTCAGTGTTGGGGAAAATAAAAAAAAAAACCAACCCAATATAATTTGTGGAGGTGTTAATGTGCCTGACATTTTAATAGCAGAAATAGGTATGGCGCCTTTTCATCTTAGACATCTGAGCTCTTCCCACATCAAGTACTAAAGGGAAAACACCCAGGTTTTCAAAAGCCAGCAAGATCACTGTGCTGATCACAGTGATCCTGCGTGACATTTTGCCTTCCACAACATGGCAGAGTGTGTGCTCCTTTCAAAGGAAATGCTAAATGGAGAGCTGGGGTGAGTGCTAAAAATCCAAAACTGCGTTCCTGGAAAAGCTGACTCTAGAATGACAGAGACCTTGGATGATTTCAGCTCGATGGATTGGTGCTTGTGCTGTGCTGTCTGATAACATCACACCAGTAAGTACAGGCAGGACAGGGACATGCAGGATCTGTTATTCACTGTTCCCTTGTCTCTATTTTCCCAAACACACGTAAGGCTTGAAGGAACATGGAGTGGTCTCCTAGGCCTGCTGTCACCTCTGAGACAGGAAGAAGAAGGGATGAATCTGCTTCCAATTTGTTGGACAATACTTATCTATCAACTCCCAGAAACTCTGCTCTCAATCCCCTCTATTCTAGGGGTTAGACTAAAAAATTTAGTTTTTCTAAACCCTTCTTTCCAAGTCATGCTCTTAAACATCTTCTCATTTTCAGTACAGTTCTCTGAAAAATCACTCAAGTAGGACCAGAATTGTAATTGCAGTGCCCAAACCTGGAGGCAGAATTCCAGCTGAGGACAGTGCTGTACAAGTAGATAAAAACAGTGACCTTATACTAATATAATACAGACTGGAATTCAACTTTTTCCATGATGATCCATGCTGATTCTACTTTGTCTGTGTTCAGCCCCCAAGTGTGGGGAGGGGACCCCTCTAAAGGCCTTTTTTTTGCAGAATTCCTCTTGATTAGTTTTAAACCACTTGGTATTTTCTTCAGTTGAATGATTCCACAAGGATTTCAGACCTTCTGTCAAAGTTACCAAGCTAAAAATCCAGTTCTGTTTTCTAGAGTATTTTGAAGTTTTTTTTCCTAGCCCATTAGCTAAAAATGCTGTCAGATCACTTTCCATAGTCAAATCACCAATGAAAATATTAAAGCAGAACAGATTCCATAGGACTTCCACCTGAAACATCCTTCCATTTACAGATAACCAAAAGCATGTCCTTTTCTTCTGCTATAAGTATTTAGGGAACAATTTTCTGATTTATGAGGCCATATAGGCCACATTCCCTAATTTTTGTGGAGAACGTCATACCAGAGCATTATGAAACTTTTATGATCCGTTTCCCCTTCTTCCTCTCCATTTATGTATGCTAAATTATCAGTCAGAGGGGGAAATTAGGCTGCTTTAACAGAATTTCTTCTTGACAGTTTCCCAGTCACCATATTTTTATCACCTCTCTATGACGTGCTTGTGAAATGTTTAATAATTTAATTCCACCGTTGCCAGAAACGGAAGCTTACGGAGTTTGAGGGAGATATTTCTGATTATCTTTTTAAAGCACAGCTTTGCCATTCTCTTGAATCCCTTCCCCTCCCACCAACCAGGAGTTTTTAAGAATAGTTTTTACTGATTCTTTAAGTATCTGTACAAAATGGTGTCTTAAAGGCAGGATGAGAAAAGACTCTGAAATCCCAGTGTTTCTAAACCGGAGATGAGATAAGCTTTTGGAGATTGGTTTCTATGAAAGTCTTATTTCTCATGGAGGCAAAATTAGGCTGTTAGTGTCAGGAAAGGTATAAACCTCAGGAGCAGCTGCAGAAATGACTCAGGTTTCTGAAGATACGTGTGAGATGTTTCAGATGAAATTAAAGAGAGTAAGGAAGGTATAAATAATAATAGAGCAGCATGATTCTATCTTAGTTATCTCAGAGCACTTCTGGAAGAATTGAAAGGCAGCTGGTGAGAAATGTTATTCTATTCTCGAAGGAAAAAAGGCCTAAAAATGATTAATCACCTCACATGACCTTTTGAAAGTAAGTTTTGTGAACTGGGAAACTCGACATTTTTCTACACCAAAGATCTGATTTTTCTTTTTTACATTATTAATATTGCAGCTGGTTTAACATACGCTATAAATATACTTGTATATTTAATGATAAATAATAATAATTTATTATATAGTTAATGAACATAAATATATATTATAAATATAATACCCTGCATTCCCCATAGACACCTTCTGGAGCATGTTACACACCAGAGTTGCACCTTCTTTTGTAATTCACCCCTTAGCTTGGAATATAAATGAAGCTTTAATTACATGAAGTCACAAAACTTCATCTTTACCTTATTTCCTCATCCATTTTCCTATCCAAGGACAGGGATAATCTGTGGACAGTGGCTGTTGCTCTGCTTTGCAGTCATGTTTCACTAAAGTTAATATTTCCCGTATGATTTCCTTTTTTCTTGGACAAGCTCTACAACACACCATTGAAACCCAGGGAGGAATAAAGCCTGGATAAATGAAATTTTTACCAGAAAGCCAGTTCAGATATTGCTCATGTCTCCTACATCCATAGCTGGTGCTGGAAGTGTGCAGGGATGGATTATCAAAGATTTTTAGCATAATTAATTTATAAATTTTCCAACTATGAATAAGTAGGTTAAATAATACTATATAGCAAAAATATTTTTCTCTTTAACTTCTGTTAAATTTTTCTATTTAACTTCTGTGTCATGTTTATTTTTCTGTTTAACTTCTGTGCTGTTTGATTTAAAACCCCCTGTTAGATTTGAAAGGTGGTTCATTTAGTCAGTAACACTCCTCACCATCACTACAGTCTTAATATCTAAAAGCACTAAAATGTAAAATCCTAAGCACTTGAACTGAAATCAAAGTCTATTCCAAAACTGAGGGATTACTTGTTTTCCAGCCTATGTATTTATTTTATATAGAAGTGTGTTATTAAATGTAACAGTGCAATAAAACCCCCACTAAAGCATTTAGTGCACAATTGCAGTTAGCACAGTATCCTTTTTAGGAGAGTTATGAATCAACATGTCGAGGAGCCCAGATAAACCCAGGAATTCTTTTCTTATAGCCTGCAGCCATGTGCTTTTTTGCTCCTTATTATAAATAACACCAAAATGTGTGTTTGAGACCCACCAAAGATGTTTGGAAGGCCTCTATAGCCCTGAGCAAGGAAAAGATCACACAGTCAAGAACTGAATATTCTGAGAATCATACATTTGGAATATTTTTTGTGCTCTATGAACTATTCCTTCCTAAAAATTCCAACAAAACCAACAAAAGAAAAAAGCCTCAAAATACACAAACCAGAAAGAGAAGGAAAGAAAAAAACTTGGTGCTTAGATGCTAAACCCTCATTTTTCTCTTTTTTTTTTCCCCACAGGTGAGAGATTAAGTGTATTAAAAGCATTTCCTGAAGTGAGTTGTCATATCTCTTCCTTTTCCACAAAACCAGGCAGACATTGCTGAGAAGGGAATACTTGCAGCTATTTTTTCTCCTCCTATGACAGGAGAAAAGTTTGTCCAGAACCAACACTGGAATATTCCTTCCAGTCCAATTTTAAGTTAGAAAGTTAAGATTTGGCAAAGAATTTTCTTCGGGGTTTAGGATTTCCCCCCTCAATGTCAGATAGTGAAAAATATACTTTTGCTAAAAATTTCCACTTTTCTAACCAAAATTTCCAAGCTCTAAAATGAATACAAACCCCATGCATTTCAGGTCTGTATGATTGACAATGATATATTTCAGTTTGAAATGAATAGCTGGTTTTTGTTGCAGAGTAGCTGAAGATTTGTCACCAATCTTATGGGGATTGTTGCCTCTCAGGAGTTGTTTAATAACTTTATTATTCTCCTTTAAAATGAGCTTTAAATTTTGTTTTCTCCTGCAATGAAGAAGATTTTGGTTTTCTGCCTGCTCCAAACCCAACTCTAGTAATTTGAACACAAAGTGTTGAGCAGTGACTGGAAAAATCCTTGATGAGTTGTGACAGATTGCACATGTAAGGATTTCAAGAGAATTTAAAAGATTTCAAGAGGATTTCAAGACTTAACTCCCTTGCTGAAAATATTCAAACACAGAGAACTGGACTTATTGTGCAAAAGTGACTTGGTTGTGTTTTTTAGGACTTGCAAAGCCACCTAAAGATGATTCCTGGCCTTAACTTGTCCCTCCTCCCTAGTGCATGTTCCCCACGTCTGCCCTGCACGGAACTGTGCCCTTGCCAGACTCAAGTGCAAACTGGGATGGACTCTCCTCATTCACCTTCTTATAGCTTTGAGTGTATTTGTAGACATTAGCAAAGATGCTTTTCAAGAAGTGTTAAAAACAGATAACGAAGAAATAGGGAAATGGACAATCCTGAGGACTTTAGGACTTTTTTCTTTTTTCTTTGAAAATCTTTACCTAAATCCCAAAATCTTTGCAGAAAAAACCACACAAAAAGGATATTTGATATTTGATCTCTACTAGTACAACAGTTCTGGCCCCCCAGTGAAAGAGCTGTTCTTCCTTATATATTCTTCATTATATGTGGGTGGAATATAAAGTTTTAATAAACTCTACCATTCTGACTCATTCTAATCCTATTATCTCTCAATCCTCTTGCTGTTCTACATGCATATACATCTGCAGAGGTTGGGCTGGATTTTTCCTCTACTCGAGTCACCTCTGCTGCTCTCCCACTGGGCAGAGTAATGAACTAAAATCAGGAGCTCTGCCCTCCTCGATGGCACCTGAGACACACATCCCTGTGCTTTCCACAGGGGCACCTGAAGGCCACCAGTTCTGCCTTTATTTTGGGTAAAAAGTGATGCCTGGAGAAGATGCAAGAAGAAATTCTTCCCTGTGAGGGTGCTGAGGCCCTGGCACAGGGTGCCCAGAGAAACTGTGGCTGCCCCTGGATCCCTGGAAGTGTCCAAGGCCAGGCTGGATGGGGCTTGGAGCCACCTGGCATAGTGGAAGGTGTCCCTGCCTATGGCAGGGAGTGGGACTGGATGGGCTTTAAGGTCTCCTCCAACCCAAACCATTCTGTGAAGATACGACATCATCTGCACAGGAGGTGATCTCATCCTGGTCCTGTTTTATTCTTGTTTGGTTTCTTGGGTTGTCTTTCATTTGGGTTTTTTCACAGTGATCTGCTTCCTTGGCAAAAAAACCCGAGAAACAGCAAAAGTAGAAAGATTCACATATTCACAGCTGCATGCTGAAAAATAGCACTACTTGCTCTTATATTTCTAACTTCAAATGTGCTCATATTCAAATATTATCAGAGATTAATTAACCTTCAGGCTTCCACGTTGTCATATGTCAAAACCAGTTTTGTTTTGGTTTTAGTCAGGCTGTTTCAGTGCCCAATTCCCTGCCTAACTGTCTCATATCCCTTCAAATAAGTTTTATGTCCTCATCCACTTGAACAGCACGATAATGAGCAACGCTGAAATGTCCATATGGAAAAGCTGAGTAAGACTTCACACCAGAAAACAATATTTAGAACACCCTCAAGTGGCAGGTTTGCAATTAGCACAGCAGCTTAAAAGATCAATTGCACATCTTTTGCCTTGTGGTAATTAGTCACCATGCCATGGAAATTCTTAAGTGCATGACATGATATTATTAATTAGAAATGACAGAAAAATCTAGATAACTGCTTTTGACTATGTAGAATTATCTATAAAACCTCCCGGGCTGCTTCTATTTGTAGACCAGCCTGGGAAAAAGGGAAATATTTTATTTTTGTTTTGTTGCATAATCAACGCCAACACATAATTTCATTAATGATGACTTTTTATCTTCTGGGAGTCTATTAGATGATGCTTTTAGGATATTTTTTGACGTGTATAAAGTTTGATACACTACTCCAGATCTGACTCTCTTGGTGGGTCTTGCCTCTATGAAATATGTCCATCAGATTTATAACTTGCTTAAGAAACATTGCAACTTTGTTTTGAGTATTTCTAAAATATTTGTTTGGCACAAAACCCAAACAAATTAAATTAGGCAGAATGCATGACAAGAATAAGAGGCAAAAAAAAATTTTTTTTTTCTCTAAACCTTTATTAACTTCATTTATTTGGAGCAATGCAGTTTTCCCTGAAATCAAACTGCACAGGGTCCCTGTGGATATTAATTTGAAGCCCTCCTTTTCCAAAATTCTCACCATTCTTATTGCCTTTTTTTCAGGCTTTGAAGTGCTCACGTGTTTCTGTAGCTCGAGTTTTGGGAGAGGTGGCTGGGATGTTCCCAGTGCTTGAGAAAAGCAGGATGTGTTTCTTCTCACACCCTTCACTTATAGCAGTGGTGGAGGCACCTTGGTAAGAAGTATTTAAACTTGGCAAGAAGTATTTAAAGAAGAATTAAAAACTTCAGTAGGTGAAAGAAGAGACAACCTCAGAGAAAGACTCCAACAGCTCAAAACCACTTTTCCTCTGGTGGATATCGATCTAAACAAGATCAATTTGATCCCTCCGCATTGTTTGTGGCCAAAATAACAGAGAATAAATACTAACAATTTCAAGGCTCCTTTAGCAGCCATCCAGTCTCAGCGCTGGCATTTATTGACCTTTCCCTGATGGTTCAGGTAAAGCCACATCAGGGCTTTCAGGTGAGAGGAGAGCCAGAGCCAGAGGGAAGTGGCTGATGCATCTCCTATGGAGATCCATGGCTTTATTTCTATCGCTGCTTACTTCTCTTGAGTCCCAGGAAGTATTAAAAGGAATTTGAAGGATTCCCTTCACCGCTCTGCTCCTCTGAGTTCTCCTTTCTTGCTGCAAATGAGAGAAAATAAAGCAATTTAGAGGAAGTAAAGCTGTAAAATCCGTTCACAAAATGTGTCTGTTTTAAATTGATATAAAGGAAAATTGTGAAAAAGGCTTAAAATCTCTGGGCCTTCCTTTCTGGGAAAAGTGTTGAGGGAGAAAAGAGCCACTTCATGCACAGAAAATCTGCATGAAAGTTCTAAAGATAAAACAGATTGATGCAAAGCCCTCTTGAGTGTGTTCTCCAGGCTGACTCTTGATTTGTTTTACCCACTCTTCTTTCCATGTGTGTTTTCTACAGAACTTTGTAGCAAGGAATTTTTTATCTTGTTCCCATGCAATTGATTATTCCCATTTAGAAGCAGTATCTTTTAATTTCCTACATTGAACAGCATCCCATTTAATTCAGACCATATCTTTAATTTCTCCAGATCATCCTGAATGTTATGCCTGTCTTCCAAAATTCTCATGGGATCTGTGGGACCTTCTAGTATATTACCTTTTGCAAACTAATTGCTTTTGCAAGTCTTAAAGGGATGCTCTTCCAGAGCTGCACTGCTCTGAAATGGCAAAAGCCTTTCTAATTTCCAACCTAAATATATTACTGGTCATGTTTGTTCTTGTCCCTTCCCTGTCTTAATGTCACTGATGATTTCAATTCTACTCCAATGCATTTATGGATGGCAATCAGACCTTCCATTCAGCTCATCACTTAATACACAAAATCCTCTTTGTTCTTCCCATGTTGAGATTTCCATTCCAGCTCCCTCCTCCCAGCCCTTCTGAAAGTCTCCTCCAGTTTGACTTGATTTATCTTGATCTAGAGTGAACAACTGCTAAAATCCAGAAACTTTGTTCCTGTATCTCAGGCACAATCTGCAGTTTAATGCAGCCTTACACATACACACCCTTTCTAGAATATCTGTGCCTATTTTTTTTTTTAATAAATCAGTTATTCTATATCTCATGGACCTGATTATGAAAGGCAAATTTTCCCTGAGTTCACTTTTCAGGTTAAATAGATCACTGCCTAAAATACTCTGAAATCCACATGGATTCTGTTGGCTCAGGAATATAGTTTTTTGCATAAAAGCACAGACCAAGTTGGAAACTTGTAAAAATCTTCAATACCTGTTCTGCTAGCATTGGCAAACACAAGATATATTCCTCCTAAAAGTGAGGCTCTGGCACAGGGTGCCCAGAGAAGCTGTGGCTGCCCCTGGATCCCTGGAAGTGTCCAAGGCCAGGCTGGATGGGGCTTGGAGCAACCTGAGCTCATGGAAGGAGTTCCTGCCTGGGGATGATCTTTAGGTCCCGTCAAACCCCTCCTGTGCTTCTGTAATTCTCTGATCCTACAATCCACTTCCCATGGTTCAACCACAACCCCCCGAGGCTGTTTTTTGGTAAATTGTGTTTCTTTTCCCCACTCAGACCTCTCACACTGCTCAATCCTCCTGTGTGGGGGATTGGAAACTTCGGTAAGTGAAAGAGAGACAACCTCAGAGAAAGACTCCAACAGCTCAAAACCACTTTTCCTCTGGTGGATATCGATCTAAACAAATTCCCTCTGCATTGTCTGTGGTCAGAATAACAGAGAATAAATACTAACAATTTCAAGGCTCCTTTAGCAGCCATCCAGTCTCAGTGCTGGCATTTATTGACCTTTCCTTGATGGTTCAGGTAAAGCCACATTAGGGCTTTCAGGTGAGAAGAGAGCCAGAGCCAGAAGGAAGTGGCTGATGCATCTCCTATGGAGATCCATGGCTTTATTTCCATCGCTGCTTACTTCTCTTGAGTCCCAGGAAGTATTAAAAGGAATTTGAAGGATTCCCTTCACCTCTCTGCTCCTCTGAGTTCTCCTTTCTTTCTTGCTGCGAATGAGAGAAAATAAAGCAATTTAAAGCTGTAAAATCCATTCCCAAAATATGTCTGTTTTACATTGATATTAAGAAAATTTCTGAAAAAATCCTAAAAACTCTGAGCCCTTTTTTTGTGTGAGTGAGAAAAGAGCCACTTCCCATACAGGAAATCTGCAATGAAGTTGGAAAGGTGAAACAGATTGATGCAAAGCCCTCTTGAGTAAGAGGGAATCATCAGCTCCAGAAGTAAATTTGTAGCCAATCTGCTTTCTCGTTTGGCCCTGTAGAGTTGATTTTTAAAAACTAAAGAAGCTCATTTGTACCAAAAATGAGTCACCAATATCTTGACCCACCTTGACCTTGCCTTCAGCTGTGACAAGATTTCTGGGACTGTTTTCCCCTAGTTGTGTTGTAGCTGTGTTGGACATCAATAACATTGTCTAATGATCTAATCTTTTTTGATTGAAGCCTAAAACAGATTAACTCACCAAATGTCATTAATTCTCAGAAAAAAAAAAATTGTGATAGCACTAAGCCTGAAAGGATAAGAAACAATTAGAAAAGCAGTGAAAAGTTAATAAGGATGTGTAATTCCAGAATTAAGTAAAAAAAACCAAACAGAACAGTGAAACACCTAGAAACACCTAGAAATACAAGATATGAAGATGAAAAAAAGACAGATTTAAAAAATCTTAAGTGTGATTCACAGTGGAATCAGGTAATAATTATGTAACTAAAGATATTAAAATTGGTGGTTTAAAGGGAAATAAACTTTAGCTTATTTTAATGTATATAGTCCCTCTATATGACACTGTATTTCCTATCTATAATGAGCACCCCAAACTTCAGTAGATTTGCCCTCGAAGCAGACAGCAAAGTCCAACCCTAGATCAGTTTTTCCTGTACAAATATCAAGCCAAGTTTTGAGTCCTTTGTGCTCATCCTTGGTCTGAAGGTTTTGATAGGCTGCCCACACAGATTTTTTGGTTTCTTGGTGAACAGTTGGTTGTTTGGATACAGGCACCCTTCACAACTTGGCAGGTGCTTAAAATATGCCAGGTGTGAAATTTGCTGTGTATGAATTGCTCTAGAATTGCTCCAATTCCACAAATCCCTGGTGGGACATATGTTAAGATAAAGGACTACCAGCAATTGCCTCTCAAGTGGCACAATTAGTAATCAAGCCAATGCTAATTGGGCAATTTTCAAAATGTCCCATTTTGCAGCCTTGCCTTCATAGTTAGGGTTTTGGGGTTTTTTTTAACTATTTCTTTGTTTACATGCCTTGGGAAAATTTAAGTCGAAAGAACTGTGAGCACACTCTGGTGGTTTAGAGATTTCTAGTGGTGCTTGGGAAAATAGAAATAACACATTTCTTCATCTCAGTGTCTCCAGCAGCTGTAAGCAGCTTACAAGTCTGGTGGATCACAATGTCACCAGAGTGGGCTGGCAAGCTCACATGAAGAGGAAATTCAGATTTCATCCCTCACATCTCTCCATCTCTAGGATTGGCTCATGGAAATGAGTTTGTGTTCAAGTAAGGAAGTGATGTGTTCACCACTTTTTAATTACTGGTGATGAGGGTGGAGAGAAGTGTCCTTTGATGTGAATGATCAGCTCAGTCACTCCTGAGCTTGTGACCTCATGAGCCAGCAAGAACTTCCCCAGAAATTTAATGAGTCTCTCTCTTTCAAAGGATTTTTGTCAAGCACGTCTCATTTTATTATTTTTTTTTCAAGTCTTCTTTCCTGAGTTTCAACTCAAGATCAGCTGGAGTTTCAGGTGTTTTCCAGACCTTCCTGGAGCTCTCATGCCCAAGCCTTCCTGCCTTCTGGAAGTTGCAGTCATTTGTTTTAGGTGAGTTCATGTAAAATCTGCAGCTCTTTGAACACTTAAGGGTCTTAAGTCCAGTCAAGCAGCAAAAAGAAACAACAGTTGCCATGATGCAACTCAAACCTTCAAATGTCAAGCTCAATAAATCCAAACAATCTGAGATTTCCACAGCAGTGCTCTTCCTTACTGACAGCCACTACCATCATTTTCCTGTTAAAAATTGCAGATACTGCCAATCAAAAAATGCTGGTTCTGAGTCATCCTTTGAGGTGGGGTCACTTTATGCCATCTCCTTTCCTTTCACCTTTCTAGATCAATTCTGCCATTTTGATGGGCATTTCTAATGGCAGTGATTATCTGTTGGTCAAAACCTTTCCCTTCCAACAGGCAGGAGACACCTTCACATATTAATAAGTCAAAACCCACACAACCCGAAGCTCTTGTTTTTTTTTCTTGGCACGTTTCAGAGTGAGCTGTAAGATCTTTCTGTTCTGAGCAGCTGGAGAGCACCAGAATCCCTCTTTGTCAGAAGTTAAAGGGGCTTGTCTTTGCCAGCCTCATAGAAAGGCTCCACACAACTATTTGAGCACTGTTTGTTTAGTGGTGATTGACCTTTAGTTACTAATATATTTTAAGTATTCAACCCCATTTTCCCAGGGTAATAGTACCCTTTAAAGCTGTCAAGAGTCAGGACTTTGTTCAGAATATATAGAATAAACATGCTAAGACTGCTCTAAGTGTCCTCTTAAAACAAGTCTTTTTAAGATGCCTCTGTCCTGAATTTTTAATCATTTCTCCCATAATTGACTGTAACTATAGATTTGATTTCTGAGTTCTCAATTACATTGCTGCTTGAAAATAACCGTAGGCCTTGAACTGTTATTGCTTTCTCTGAATTTTAATTCTAGCTCATAACTTTCTTCATCTGAAAAAGAAGAAACTCTTTTCAGAGGCAGTGGCATTGATTGTATACTGTTGATTCACATTTTAATCTCAACATGTAAAATTTTGTTGGTTTCTTTTTCCTGAACTCTCTTCAGAGTAACATTTTGGAGAAGGATATATATATATGGCCATATGTTTTTGGCATGAATAAGCTATTTTTTCTAGCAACAGAGGCCACCATTTTTGTGTAAACATTTTCACTTCTTAAAAAAGCCTTGTTAAACTAGATGTGGGTTTATGACATATAATTTACCTGATCCTTCAGCTGAAAGGATCTCCACCCCTACAAAAAGTCCCTGTTTAAGAAGGTACTGGCAATCTCAATTTTAAATTTAGCTTGAAGTTTAGGGAGAAACAGCCTTATTTGAAGACGCTGTGAAGAGGCTTATTTGTCTCAGCTGCCTCTGGCCCAATCTCCCAACCTGCCTGGCCACTGCTGCCAACACTGGCAAATCCTTTCCCTGAGTGTGTGCAGATGGTTCTGGCACCAATTACACCCTTTTGAGCCACTGTTTGAATTCAGAATCCTTTGGTCAGTTCCAAACAGCTGCTAAGGCCATTATCAGGGGAAGAAGAGTTATTCTTCATTTAGTGCAAGGTTTGATACAGCCTCTATGCATAATCCAGATTTAATTATAGTCCATAAACCTCACATATGCTCACAATTTAATGGTGTCACACTAATACAGTGCTTTGCCTGGTGCTATTCAAGTCTAAGATGAGCTTTAGGTGCTGTTTTGCTGGGAAATATATAAAATGTCAGTGTATGTGACTGTCCTTGTCCTAGAAAACTTCCTTAAAACAAAGCAGAACATGTTGGAAAATAATCAACAGGAACAGCAGAAGAAAATTCATATTGATGAAATGGAAATGCTGAAACAGACTCTCCCTGCTCAGTTTGTTTCCATCTTCTCTGGGCATTTTGAGAGTTTGATTTAGAGGACAACAAGGTGACTGTGTGGATATTTACAGAGTCCTTCCTGCTCTTGAGGGCACTGTAGGAGAAAGCATGACAAATCCTGGGAGTTTTGAAGGGCAGGTCTGTGAGGGGGCAACCAACCCCTAAGGAGTCAATCCCACCTATGAGTAACCAGCTGTGACTCATCAGAGGCTTTGGCTTCTTCTATTTAGGCTTTTCAAGGTCTCCACATCCTAAAAAACCATGTGGGCAACACACGAGTGTGATTAAGTCAGAGCAACACTCAGGCTCACAGGTTATTACAGGAAATAACACCATTAATTCTTCTAAGTGCTTGTACACAGAAATAGCAAAGGAAGATGGACAACTTCAAGAGCTCCACAACCCCAGGCATAATGGCATTATAATAACAACAAAAAAAAAACAAACCCTGGTATCCTAGCACCAAACACCCTTTCTCAGTTTTCTGTGGCTCGCAGAGTGCCCAGTGCTCCTTGTTGGCATCGCTATTCATAAACCAGATCCAAAGGCCAGGGCTAAAGGAATCACACAGACTTGAGCAGTGGCTGTGTTTATTGTGTCTCCTTTCCACAAAACCACTTTTGGGAGTCCCTGCTTTAATTTTTCATTTTCTCTGGTTCCCAAAACTTTAGGCTATCTCATGCTGCACTTGCAGGCTTCTGTATCTTTGACATACAGAATTTGTTTGATCAGACAGTAACAGCTTCTTGTCCCTGTACACTCACATCTCTCCTCAGACAAATTCACCGATTCCTTCACATTACAGCCCAGCATTGGTTCCAAATAAACATTCAAAATGCAAAAGGCACACTTACAGGCACTCTGTGCTTTATAGAAGGTGTCACACTTGCCAACTTCTATAGCTTCCTACTATCTGCCATCCCTAGCACCCGTTCCTGGTTCCAGCTCTCTTTGTTACCTCACAAAAGGCCACCTTCAGCATTTTCAGCTCATTTGGAATCACATAATAATAGAATCACAGAATGGTTTGGGTTATTCTTTTGACAAATCAATTATGATCGCAGGGTGTGTAAACCTCCCCTTAATTTCTGCCTAGAGATTAATAAGGGTATTTTAGGCACCAATCTCAGTCCTCAAGTCTGGATAGAGCTCTGAGCAACCTGGTCTAGTGGAAGATGTCCCTGCCCATGGCAGGGGGTTTAATGAGATGTGAGCTTTAAGGTTCCTTCCAACCCAAACCATTCTGTGATTCTGTGATGGGATATCATACGATTTTGGAAAACATAGGTGTTTTTAGAACAGAGGTTAAAAGATGACACGATTATATGATGTTTTTTAAGTGTGGAGAAGTTGGAATTGAGAAGCCCAGCAGCAAATGTGTGAATATGATGCTATCACACAAGAGTCTCTGGTCACAGATGCCAAGGATTTGAAACAACTCTCAGATTTGTTCTGGCATCTGGGACATCAGTATGTCTAATCAGTATTTTGATAGAAATATCTGTCTTCCTGTCATTTGTTAAAGAAGCTTCTGGAAAACTGGAAGTGCCACCATCTCTACATGGCTGCAGTGCTGAAAAACTCTGCAGTGTCAGACCAGATGATTGAAGAGGTGACATTGGTTACAAGATTTTGTTAAAGCTGTGTTCATACCATTCATTAACTGAGTTAAAGTAGATTAGCACTTCTGAGACACTCTTGCCCATTTTTTCTCTGCTCTTATTATCTGTACTGTCCAACTGTCCATCTAACATGAAAACCATCTCCTTTTTTTCCCAGTGTGCTCTAGTTTTTTCTCTGTGAGGGTGGAATTCAATCCAGAAGCAAAGCTGAGAAAATGTTTAAGTGCACTGAAATACCCACAGCTTCAGTTCCATGCCTTCTAAACTAACACCTGAATCTCAGAACCAAGGAGCTGTTGGAAATATTTGGATCAAATTTGACTTAATTTGCTGATAATGCTAGGGAAGCCCTGTTTTATTTTTCAGAAAATGTGTGCTGTGCAGAGTAGACAGACCCTGCAGAGTCTCCTGGACCTGCTGCTTTAAGTTTGATCTGAGAAATAGCAAAATATTCCTTATCCTTTTTCTGCATCTACTTAGTCTCCAAAACAGACTTTGTTCACTTTGCTGTCAGTTTCCTAAAATTAGATTTGAATGGATAATGTGGGAGAAACTCAGTATAAATTCTCAGCAGAGCTAGTTGATAATTTTGGAGTAAATTTAATTGGTGGAGAGTAGTTTCTATTGGTATTTTCTAGTGTTTAAAGCTAGTGCAACACAGGCTGAAGATTCTGATAACAACCTACTTCTTCCTTTTTTGAGGAGTTTTGTCTACCCAAGTTGACCACCAAGAACAACAGTTCAATTATTTGCAATTGAAAATTTTTTCTATAAACTTGATTGGCTCCACAGGAAGCAGAGGAATGTTTTTATGGAAGAATTTTCACTTGATTTCTGGAAGAAGGAAGTTTTATTTACAAATGACCAGAAGAGCCAATATAAATAGACAATATAAAAATATTTTTTTAACGAAAGTATTTTTTTGCCTTAGTTTCTCAGCTGTTTTCTTCTCAGCCTTTTTCAGAAAACATGAAAATCTGGATGGTAGGAATCTCAGCTTTGCAGTCAGTCTCCTGCTGAAAGAAGGACACAGACTGTGTGTGAACAGGAGCAGTGCAAACATCTACCCCAGCGCTGATCACTCCAGGATTCCTGGCCCTCTGGTGGGAATCAAGTGAGTCTCCCCAAATGAGTCTGGAAGATGAGTCAGCTCCTGATGCAGGTGTGTAAAGTCTGATGAGTCACGATTTAGAATTGCCCATTTCTCTTTGAATACTTAGGAGAGCCTTGGGTGTCTAGCTCACACTGGAAAGAAAAAAAAATAAAGGTTAGACTAAATTAATTCCATCTGGAGACTATTTTTTTTTTCTTCCCTCATTTTTAAAGCAGAGCTTTGTGGTTCTGAGCTGTTTTTTGCCTTCAGTACCTTCTCAGTGATCCACGTGTGCTGAGAACAGGTTACACAAGCTCATTGTTTCCTTTTGTGTTTAAAGTACCATTCAGCCAGCTGAGACAAAAAATAAATTTTGAAAAGGAAGAACAAATAAAAGTTTATAAATTAAAACCATCATAATTTAGGACACTTTAAGTGGACTATAATCATTAATCTTATGAAAGAATCCTTTTAAATTATTTTAATCCATTTATGTTGCTGGACAGGAAGAGGGGTCAACTGTCTCACTGCAGACATTCTAAACTTGAACAAAACTTATTTTTCCATGGTACCATCCCATGTATCTTACTTTGAAGAAGAAACCCAGCACTGTAATCTGCAGATGTTCATTATGACTTTGAAAAAAATAGTCTTTTCTATTAACATAATTATAGGATGATGGCACTGGGCAAATCAGGGAGATGTTTGGGATTCTCAGATCTTGAAAACCGGCAATTATGACCACAGGGATCTCTGTTAGGAAGAGTTATAAACTGGTAATTGCCTGTGAGCGCAGAGGAGCCTGTGAAAGCTCTTCTGAAATGTTTGCCATGCTTTAAACTACTCTGTTACACAGCATTTACTGGAGTTTATTGCAAATTTCAGCATTGCAAACCAACTTTTCCCAGAGATGGCTTGTTTGGCATGCTGAGCAATGGCGAGTTGTCAGAAATCCTAGGAACAGAGTCTTTTTTCCTGTTGAGTTTTTTTTTTTTTTTTTTTTTTTTTTTTTTTTTTTGGGGGACCCA